>JAQFXU010000371.1:0-57649 GCA_034693705.1 Spatulosminthurus flaviceps | reverse complement strand
CTCGGGGGAGAACAGTAATTTTTGTACTGACTGAGATATCACACGTTAATAAAGAAATAATAATAATAATAATAATATACTTCTGGTCAGTAATTTTATTATCAATTTATTTTATCAAAATCATATTAAATAAATTATTCGAAGAGCTTGTCGTATTTGATTTGAAGACCCCCTTGATAGACTGAAATACAGATTATCGTTAAGCTTAAGCATTGTGCTGAAAATAATAATTATTAACTACTTATAATAATGGTACCAATTGAAATGACAAAGATCCTGCTTATTATTAAAAAATTCAGTAATGATTTGTCAAATGACTGATTTTAAGTGCAAAAAAACATGTTAAACTAAACATTTACTTATGTTACTTCGGAGCAATGACCTAATATAAACTAAAGTCAGGAACACGTATTAATATTTACTTAAAATAACGCAAGCCACACATTAGCATAAAACCCAATTAGTTGTAAGTTGTATTTAATACTAGAGTCACAAGGAGTAGCAAGTTATTAACATTAAATTAAAAAAGTTGAAATCTCACGGCTGAGAGAGTCATAATCAGAGAGAGAATGCAAATAAAACACAGTAAAGTTCAACGACAAAAAAAGCACAAATGTGTTGTGCTCTGACGTGACTCTCTTCATAACGAAGAAGTTTATCCAATGTGCTCCTTCACACATATTTACTATTACCATTAGTTCCATGTTTTTCCATTTAGCTTCCCATTAGCCTCCACTAAGACCCCCGAGAAACTCGGGGAAAGAAAGTTCCGTTCCCCCAACTGAGGCTTTCCCATTAGTTTCTCCATTAAGCCCTAGTGTGACGTTAGCTGGGAAAATGGGTGGAAACTTTTCATTGATGTGATGATAGAGAGAAGATGATGGAAGAGCAGACAAACACCATCATCGCACTAGTACATACATACGAGAAGATACGGGGGAAAGTGTTGAGAAAATTCATACCTCGACATACTTTCCCCACAAGTAAAATGGGTTTAGTCCTGTAATATTCGATTTCATAGCTAAAATCACCTTGGAAAATGCTCCAAGTTTTTTCCCTACCCAATAAGCGAAAACATTATATAAGTAATAATACAATGAGATCCAGAGATAAGTTTACACAAAGGATGGAGCTCTTTTAGTAAAGAGGCTTTTTATTTGGAGGGGGGAACAGCAGTAGGTGGGGCCTCTAAATGAGGAGGGACGTGACGTTATAAAAGCATCTCAATTTACAAAAGTGAGAATTCAACGTGGGAAACTGTAAAAATTTCCGAGAGCGCTCTCTCATTTGAATTTGAAACAAGAGATCAGATGTATAATTACTATGGATGGAGAGCAAAATGGTTAAAATACAAGGCATGAAAGTAAAAAGGGTTCTTTTTTAGAAGTAGAAATAAACTTGGGAGCAGTACAACATTGACAGCGGCTCTAAAAAAGGCACAAATGAGCGTGTCAGGAGCTTGTTTAGGTTCTAACAAGCATCTTGCCTATAGTCGAGTTTACAGTTTCCCTTGATCCATTCCATGATGCCATAGGGTATTTTTCCTCTATTTCAAAACAACCCGAATGCGTCAATATTCACGCTTTTCAGTGCAAAATATATAGGTATATCTATTTCTGTGACTTCTTTTACTCAGTGCAATACTTCAAATCCTGTATTCTATTTAGTACGGTTTTTAGCTATTTGATTACACAAGCTTGTTCTTTTTGGCCAATCCTCTGACTCAGTCTGTCCTGCTCTCAGTGCCTGCTTCTATTGAGCCTGTCACATAGAATTGATTTTGAAAGCAATGTTGCTTTTTCCTGGGAATAGCACACAATCTTCAGACGAGAGTGGATTTTTCTTCTCTCACAGAGACACTTGGGGATTCTTTCAGTTTTTCCCTCCTTCCGAAATAAAGCCTTTCAATGGAAATTCTACACTTTATACATGTGCATCTCACTAATGAGTACGATTCCATCCTCTGCCCCTTGCCCTGTAACTGTATTAGATTAAATCCGGCAGGGTGTTTTTGCTGAGTCTTGGATTTTTTTCTAATGGTTCGCGAACCAAGGGTTTTTCCCTTAGAATTTCTTCAATTCCACCGTCCACCTTGTACTTTCATCTCATCTAATTTCACATTTCCTTCACCGCACCGGCAAAATTCTCGGAATCAGCAACCTGTAGATGTGGGTGTAGTGTTCTCTGTAGTAGATTCTCAATTACAGACTCCTTGGTTTAGGTAGAACCTATGGGGAAACTACTCAACCCAACAGGGCTGTTTCTTGGTACTGGGACTATACACTGGAGACAAACCTTTTCCAGAGTGAGATGGAGCTCATCCTTCTTCTTCTAACGTATACCATTATGAACTACACTTGGTGGGTTAAGGGGATTGGTGTCGCAATCATGGAGTACTGAAGGCTCGTTTCAGTTACAAATTTAAGTGAAAACCACTTTCATCACATTTCATACATGTATTTATATTTATACAGCCAGACTACCCGTGTAAGCATTTATGAAGAAAGGAGGAGGCAGGGATTAACTTCTATAGCATGTTTCTATTTAATACTATATGTGCAGAAAGAGATTCACAACCACTTAGGATAAGAGGGGTCTTAACAAGAAAAATCATCTGTGCGCGATCATTTAGGGCTTTCGTGCGGGTGCAACTCTAACTCCAAGCTCGTTCGTTCGTATCAGATGCAATTTGCGGTTGGCCGTGTTAATGTTTCACGTCCAGAGATTATTTCATGTGCCAAGTTTCGTCATAAATACAATATTGGTTCCGCTTTCCAATATGAAGTAATATCCAACCTTTAAAGAACAGCTAATACTACTATATGTGGTGTCCCGATTAATCAATCAAATCGGATTTCTGATGAGATTTTGGTGAATGGCTATATGTGCGAGGTTTCATACAAAAATGAAAAACCAACTCAAAATTCCACAACTAAAGGGTAAATTTTGTTGAAATTATGTTAGGGAGAATTTTATAAAATTATACAGGTCGAGTTTCAATCAAAATTGTTAAACATTCGAAGAAACAGAAAATTAAAATTTCGGCCTGCTCCTTGAAAATGCTTTTCCTTGAAATTGTTCAAAAACTCTCAGGACAAAATTCCAACGAAATCGGTCCACTGGTTGCCAACAAATTCCAACAGGTTATTTTCCCTAGAAATGTGGAACAGGATTGTCCTGTTCCACATTCATAGTAGAAAACAGAAATGTAACAAATTCGAAAAACTTTCTTTATTTTTAAAATTTTAAAAAATTTTAACCTATTAATAGCATCACGGAGAATTTGAACCAAATTCCGTCCTAATCAGAACTCACTGTTTTGAGCTATGTTGTCCCTAAAAACTTACAGCCCTAAGGACACACAAACAAAGGGAATCTGACTAGGTGCACTAAAGCCGCACCTAAAAAGTAAGTCATATAAAAAGTTGGTAGAACTTTGTGGTTTTATTTTTTTCTTCCAATTTATGATGAATTTATGAGGGAACCTGAAAGGGATTTGGGAGAACGCTACTTTTTCAACCACACATATATTCACCTGTTTCAATGTGGATTTTATGAATTAGTACGCAAACTTACCGAGGACTCAAAAGTTTGCTCAGCAAATTATATGTAGCCATCCATCTATGTATGGACGTACGGACGAGTTGTTCAACCTATAAAATGGTGTAACGATGGAAGTTTTTAACGAATCACTATATGACCTCATGACGAAAATCTCCATCTGTATTTATGCACAATACTATACTATATTGCTACTATTAGCAGCCTCATAAACCTGGTTTTCCCCATTGAATACTAGAACATATTATACGTATGTAAGCACATTGCCTAAATTCAGCCTCTCCTGGATATTCCCATGGTACCCCTAGCCTATACCTACATTGGAATTATGAATAAATTTTCTTTGAAAAGAGTCTGTAAAGTTGAAGGTAGAGGAGAGATAGGAAACCTCATTTTAAGTAGATTCCATTATGTGGCATAGAGAGATGTATTGAATACATTAAAGTTTTATCAATTCAAAATGTTACCTTCCGCCTTGTCAGCTTTCAGCTCTAGCTTAATGAAACATTTTTCATGCAAGTCTACTCCATTTGATGCGATTTTGACTCAATACACTAGACTAATACCTTACTCTCACTTCCTTCCCGTGAAAGGTATTTTCACATTTGTTCTCTCACAGTTTTCCCACTTTCCTCCCAACTTGACAGTCCCAACTATGTATATAGGACGTAAGTGAACGAATATGCACACGAAATTGTACTTTCCCTTCAACTAAGCGGATCTCTAAAGAAAGTATGTGCACATACATATTATACTTGCTCCTAAAAATTCGTGCGGTTGAAAATCTTTGGTATAAAAAGAAAATATTGTTTTGTAGATATTATTGAATGAAAATTTGTGTGTGTGGGGGGGGGGAGGAAGGAAATACAAGGAAAAATCCACAAGAGGATCTTTTCCCACGCCTCAACGCATGTGTTGGCTAAGGATAAAATTCTTCCTATATTTTTTATATGTGCATCAATTTTTAAAAAATACACATCCCCACATTTTCCAATCCTAAGTTACGTGATCAATGCTTTTTTCTCCTGTTTTTCTTGCAAGAGGATATCATATCTGCCCATACATAGAAATATCATCCAGAGGATTCTGCAAATTTCCAACAAAGTAAACGAGAAAAGGTTGGAGGGAATTGGAAGGGAAATGTGAGTTACATATGCGGAGCCCTAGCTGCCTCATACTTTGGAATGTGTATTAAGTCCCTTTGTGGAGCAAGTGTTATGAAAGGAGCGTGCTTGGAATAAATTTCTTCACTTCTTTGTTCGCAATAGCCTCTGTATAAGCTATGAGTTTCTCTGTATGTGTATATAAGAGGTGTAAGTTGCATGAACGTGACATCAGGACTCCCAAGGAAATTCCCTCTCCATATATATTATATATAGATATATAGAGACTAAAAATAGGGAAAAGTTGACAAATACTTTCCTTGTCACTATTTACTGAAGAGAGGAAAGCGAGACGCGCTGGTGGGGAAAAATGTGGTGGAGTTTTGATGAGGGAAATGATGGACATTTGGTGTTCCAGACATTGAGTAGGAGAAGAGTGATGATTGATGATAAATGAACTAATATGTTATTTTGGGGTGAGAAATGGATCGATCCTTGTTACAGTAGTCTCGTACTTATAAATATGTACCAGAGTTTTTGTTGTCCACACAACAATTCTTCTCTCTTCACGAGCACCCTGTGTCTCAGAATATTTCATGCATAGTACATAGTTCAGCTCGTGGAGGTATAGTTTTAATAGAACATATTACATGGATTAGGAATTGCTTTGAAGTTAATGTTGCAAATTCTCCTTGAGTAGTACTTGACAAAAATCCACATGATCTCTATGTATATGGGCAATCAATTTTCTCTACAAATTGCATGGATGACTGGAACTTATTGTTTGTATTGGTAAAAACAAAATTGGTACATGAAGACTATACGAGGAGGGAATATTGGTGAAGAATGTTGTATAGCTTGCGGGGAGAGGATTTGACTCTACTAAAAAGTTGTGACATAGTTGAAGTGGGGGAGAGCAGGTAGTAAATAAATAAAAACATGAAAGGGAAACTTTGTTTTAGGGAAAATGTAGATTTTTCATAACAACAGCAATCCCCATCCACTTATCATTTATTTGATCATGTTCCATGATTTTCTTTTTGTGATTTATTTGACGCTTCCAGTCCTTTCCGTCGTCACAACAGCTTTTCTCTCGTCCTTGTATTTCTTTCCCCTTTTTCATTCCTACGTATTATAATATATATGTACATATCTACTTCCACTACCACGCTTACATAAAATGAGGAACTCAAGATCACATCAACCGAATGTTCCGCATGTTGACTTTACAAGCATCTCCAAAAGTCTATGTAAAACATTTGTTCAAGTAAATAGGAAAAGTTTTTTCCTAATTTGTTAATGTAAGTATTTGTTCTTGTTAGCAAAATATAAACATTTTAGAAACAAAAAAACATTTGTATAGGGAGTGTTAAAAAAAGCTACGCTTTTGTAGCATTATTTGGTTATAAAACTTTTTAGATTGGGCTCTCATTGGAAAGCAGGCCCATGGAGGAAATGAAATATTGTTGATGCTAAAATTAAAATACAGGATTTTTTAAGGATATACAGTGCTCTGCGTTATGGAGACAGAAAATATAGGGACATTCCTTTTGTATCAAAGCTGACAGGACTTGACAGTATAAATGCGTAAAGATTTCCAAGGAAAAGTCATAGTTATGAACATTTAAAATGGAAAAATCCCGAGTAGAGAAGGTTTCACATTCAGAGTTTAGGTTTTCAAACACAAGGATTTAAGAGGACTTGAGTGAAAAGCCAAGCTATGTATCATGTTGCGGTAGTGTAGTGTAGGAAGATCACCAAAATTCATAAAGAATTCCTCCTGGAAAATACATGGGTCTTACAGACTTTTATCCTTAGCTCATCCATAAGGATCCACCTCTAGGAAAAGGTTATCGATTTTACAAAGTGGTAACCTCAAAAAGACAACGACCTACTCTCCAGAAAGTAAAGATTAAAAGCCTGACACAGTAGCTCCGGTTTGGTTTCTACAGATCCTGTTTCCAACACATATTTACATAAGGAAATGTAGAAACGTTGATACATGCATATGGTAACGGGAAACAAATTGCAAGCAAGCTATCGTACTCGGTGTATTTTCACTCTTCTCTCTCTTTCTTTCTCTCTCTTTCTCTCCCCCTCACTCGCCAATGAGAACATTTGTTCGGTTTGGATTCGTAAATCTCCACTCTCACGTTCCCACATATAGTCCTTGTAAAGATCCGGAGAGTAACGATTCTAATTAACAAAAACGGTTTGAAAGATGGTCCAGGTAATTGGAGATCCATCTCAATATGCTCTATATTACGGAGAATTATTGCGAGAGTAATGGATAGAAGACTGAATGAATTCGTAATCCTAAACGAAAATCAAGTAGGGTTCATTCGCAGTCCTGGGACTTACTTAAATGTTGCGATTTTGAATGCTTGCTTACTTTAAGATAAAAAGCAAAATGTAGATTGCTGAATTGTCTTGCTTGATATTCAGAAAGCTTTTGAAGAATCTGGCCATAAGCATCTGGAATTAAAATTGGATCACGTATTTATGCCATCTTCTTTACGAAAGACAAAATCTTTATTATTTGGGAATATTACTCAAATTCAAACGTTAAATGGAACATCACAACTCATAGAGATAAAAAGAGGGGTGTTTCAGGGTTTGCCTTCGTCTCCAAAAATGTTTAATATCTCCACAAATAATGTGCTAGAAGCAGTGAATGAAAAGGAAGTAAGTTCTAAATATGGATTTAAGCTACGTGAAGATGTGGCAATCGTAGCTGGCAGAGGCTTCGCTGATGATACAGGACTTATCGGAAACTCGGTGGATAGTGCCACAGAGTTGAAGAAAATTGCATGGAGTGAGTTTCAGAAAGTGGAATATCATTTAAATTTTGAAAAATGCGTGGCAATAAATATCAAAAAAGGTAAATTAATATCGGAGCCCTTGAATATTGATTGACATTTAATACGATCTATTGAACAAGGTGAGGTAATCAAGTATCTTGGTGTCATATTCGAGGATGAAAAAGTATTTCGACCTGAACTTTTAATTTCAAAATTTAGCAAGGATTTACAGAACCTTATTAGTACGCCGATGCTTTATCCACACCAAAAACTGGCTACAATTAATCAATACATTTTTCCATGTTTGGTATGTTCCTTGCAAAATGCTCCCCTTGCTAAAATACCAAAATCATTCCTTGAAGACCTGGACAAAATGATTCGATCAACAGTGAAAGCCATTAATGGTTTGCCTCATGATACGCCTAATTCAATGCTTTATGCCTCAAAAAAGTAAGAGGCCTGCAAATTATAAGATCGTCGTGGGAGACCTTTATTCAACACTATAACATATGCCTGGCACGGCTAAAAAGCAACGAATTTATTCCTTATTGTAAATACCTGGGGGCAGAAATGCAGGATGTATAAAAATATTAGGTATAAATCAAGCTGAATTGGAAGTGAAAATGAAAAAAAGGAGAAGACAAAACCAGCTAAAATTATACGGCAACAATTGCGCGAAAAAGAATATGTTGCATGGTCCAATCTACCACACAAGGGAGTGGGGGTTGAAGTGTTTGAAGAAATTCAAATAAGGAACCAAATAGTTATGGATAAATGCGGATTGACAAGTTCAGAATGGGTTACAACACTGAAGATGAATTGTAATGTGATTCCGGTTAAGTCAGTTCCAGGTAGAAGCCAAGACACCCCTCGGTGCAGACATTGCATCGAGAGAGAAACCCTTTCCCACGTCTTAGGCTCCTGTCAAGCTGGCGATTTACTTAGGAATTCACGACACCATGAAATCAGAAGCATTATTGCAAAATATCTGAAAGAAGAAGGATGGAAAGTACATGAAGAGTTACATTGTGTAGCTAATGGAGGATCCAATCGTCGTGTGGATATTTGGTGCTATAAAGAAGAGCAGCAGAGAGGTTTTATAATTGATCCAACTGTCAGAATGGAAAACAGCAAGCTGCAGATGTAAATTTCGAAAAGAAATCAATTTATCAACCCTGCGTACCTTATTTTCAATAACTACAGAATCCAAAACATTCAAGTAATAATTGGTCTGTTAGTAGGGGCTAGAGGAACAATCACCAACTTTTTTGAATCATTTCGAAAATAATTTAGACTTCCTAAAATAATAGTGGAGGAAGTAGTGATTGCAACAATTCGAGGATCTTGTAAAATCATTCACAATCATTTGTACAAACCTTGATAAAATTGTTAAAATCAGCTACTTAAGATTATGAAACAAATGACACTTCTACATACTGTGTCTTATGTTGTAAATAAAATGTTTACGTTTCTTTTCAGCAAGTAGTAACTTTTAGGTAGACACCCAAAAGAAGGGTGTACATGTGTGCACCGACTCTGCCAGGAATAATTTTCCTCCTCAAAATCCTCAGTCAGCTGAGAATTTTACCCATGATAACACGTTTTACCCGCATTTATGACACCTCAGGTACCGACGGCATAGTCTCTTATTCTTTGAAAATTCAAGTCTGGCTTACGGAACTTCTACTCGGATTTCTGATTTCTTGGGCGATTTGATGTTGAACGGTTTCCCTAAAGTCACTCCCTTCTTGATGCTCTTGCCATAGGAGAGCAATGGGAATGTGACGAGATATTCTTTAAAAATTGTTATCTCAATATTTGTCAACCACCACCACCTTAAAAGATTTTGTGTTAAAAGTTTTCAAAGTCAGAATTAATTAAAGATTAAAGACGGAATTAATTAAAGATGAAAGGCAGAACTTTGTCAAAGCGGCCGTCAGAATCGTTTTAAATATTAATAAATGACTTCATCAATAAATTAACGGTAGACAATTTACATATTAGCTGAACAACACCTTTAGACCGGGATTCGAGCTGTGATGATGCAGCTGATACGCTGATCTTAAAATCGAAAAGCAATATTAGATAAAACAGGGGGAAAACTTTTTTAATCATGGGGAAGTTTGGGCCCTGGCAACTTGGACTTATAAGATGCGATAATTATTACACTCGATCTAACTCCTAAAAAGCCCTCAGTGGTTAGCATCTTGTAAGAAAATTATTATTTCTACTGAACTTTTGTCAGTGCAGGTTGCTCTTACCAACTATTTACACCATTCAACCCCCTAAATCAGTGTCAAATTTCTGTTTTTAGTGTTTATCCAATTGTCAGAAAGCAAAAATTCTATCCATTTCGAACTGCTTAGCCTTGTAAGCAAAAGAGTAAAGGTGACCAATCAAAATTCCCAAATCGACGACATAAAAACGAGGTTCGAAGCAAGGGTTTAGCAAGATATATCCTCCAATCTACCTTGTAAATACTTTGTTCATGTTAATTATTTTCTATTCTCTTGCCATTGAAAATGTTTTAACTGACGAACGTCCCTTGGCTATATATTTTAGGTATTCAAATAAATCCAATTTCTGAAAACGATTCTCAAATTTGACTGTAGTGAACTGGAAGGAAAGAAACTGTAGTTTTAGAAAAAAACAATTATGTCATGTACACCTGTCATCCGCTGATTCTATTGTTAAATTTTACACAACCCACTAAAACGCTTTTCATGTTGCATTTTTTGTGCAGGTTGTCTAATAAAATAGGCGTATGCAAACGTTAATGTATTATTTTATGTTCGAATTTTTATGAACACTATGTATTTATTGAGTTGTTTGTCACTATTCTTGTTGTCGTAACTTAAAAACGAAATGTTCGCAAGCATCTCTAAGCAATTTTGCGAGGGGCAAGTTCAGAAATGAAAGAGGAGAAATCTCAAATATTTGCTTAGCAGCACAGGATGGGAAATTGTAACTACTATTTGCTCTTCTAGTGTTTATTCCTACATATTCTGTACGGAAATAAGGATGATCAGCGTCATCTTCCGAGTGATTTCAAGCCTATTCGTAGCTTAGACATTTCAGATATTTCTTTTGTAGCACTTTTATTTTTTCATTCTTTGTGAAATTTTCATCTACAGTAACGAACACCACTCAAAAAGATGAGTAGCACCTGAGGACCACACTTTTTATCAAAAGTAGCAACTTCATCTACCTAATAATTGTGGAGGCGAAACAAGGAGGAATGCAATGACGAAAGCGTAGTAATTATTACTGATGAAAATAAGGACAGTCTGGAATGATATTCTGTTTATGAGTTTGCAAGTGCTTGAAACAACATCAATATTTTGTCTCCATTACTTTATCACAAGCCCAATAATATAAGTGATAATTGGACAAATTGGAAAATTAATAGCGTCCCTAGTTGTAGATGTAGGAACAGGCGTAAGCACCGGGAGTTGCAGGGGTGTCAGAGTCAGAGACCTCCACTGAATTGCAGCATGTCTTGACCATTTAAAAAAATTAACTTGAACTTGCTTTTGTCAAAATCAAACAATTATAATCAAGAATCAAGGGGTAATTTTTTTCATATATTTCAGCCTGTCTGCACCACATGATTTAAACCCTCTTTGGAAACCATACCACCAGATTCTGATGAGAGTTGAAGAGGTCACCCGGTGGGTTTCCCATCAAGGTTTTCACCTGCCCGCGTACGTAGGACAATGTTAGTATACACAAATTGTGATGAGTGCATATTAAATGATATCAACGTTCTTATTCCGAATCAGATACATTCAGTTAAATCTAGATGTATTTAATCTTAACTTAAGGTTACTTGGTCATTAACATTTGCTGTGGTTGACTAGGGAAAGTCACCTAGTGACGTCATTAAGTAGGAATTATAATTAGAAAACAGGGTCTACCTACTTCATAATCCTTGCCTCCGGTTTCTTTTAATCTCTCTTGAAACGATGTTAGGCTTACATGGGCTTCATTGACTGCAGGAGAAACCAGATGATTTCAGATTTATGTTCAATTTTTTTTAATTCGTTCCAGATAAACGACAGACTGATTTGAAAAAATCTATTATTATTTTGATGTGCTTATTTCATGAAACAGTTTTTTAATGTACTTCCTTATATCTAAATTTAATGCTAATCGTAAGGTGAAGTAATGTTGCATGTGTGTATAGAAAGAATAAAACTATTACTGAAATTAATATTTTGTTTGTTTCCAGGTGTTTAGGGATGGTGCGCAACCTATTAGACCCCATGGAGAAGTAGTGAGGAGTAGTTGTGGCCCTGTTGTGGCTGCTTTTTCCATTTTCAAAAAATTATATAATTTCTGTGTTGAAGTACACCGAGCTTTGGGTTTTATTAAGCGAACAGGAAACTATGCAGATGTAAGTCTTATAAAGGAGACAAGGTTTTTGTCAGTTGTTTCATGGTAGAAATTATTTAGTACTGAAAAATTACTACTTCGAAAGTTTGTGACCACACTATATGA
This sequence comes from Spatulosminthurus flaviceps, assembly GCA_034693705.1. NCBI lineage: Eukaryota > Metazoa > Arthropoda > Collembola > Symphypleona > Sminthuridae > Spatulosminthurus > Spatulosminthurus flaviceps. The sequence continues at coordinate 45,684 of JAQFXU010000371.1, read as the reverse complement.
AATATCATTTAATTTTTCTTGGCTCTAAAGGCAGTATTATAAAACCACAACCGTCACGAAACTTATATATTTACTTTGAATTAGTTTTATCTGCTCTCAATGTCTCAATCCCTCAATAGGAGCAGGATCTGTCGTACTTACGGTACCTTTTCTTAATAAGTTTTAACTTTTTATCTGTACTCTTTTTATTCCATTATTGCTGCTTGCTGTTACCAATAACTCAATGAACCCTTTCAGTAAAGTTAACACCCAAGACCCAAACGTCTGTTGAAACATAAATTAGGAAGCTTAATTGAAAATGTATACATAATGTACTGTATTTTGTTCCTATTTTATTTTCTACAAGTAAGATTTTAAATTGTGGAAAATGTTTACTCAATGAAAAAACTGATCTAGATTAAAATTCTTTAAAAATTTAATGGCGTAAGTAATCTTTGGTTCAACATTATGTGGTTGAAAAAAAGTTGGTAGATATTACTGCAAAAAAAGTTCCAATTTTTGTATAAAAATGTTCCTCGAGCCGTTTAGCCTTATTTGCCAATAACCAATAATTATTATGGGTGATAACAGCAGCCCCAAGAAAGTTTAATGAACTTTAGTCAGGGTTACATTCTCAATAGAGGTTGGAGCACCATCTTAACATATTCAAATTCTAGATTTAACAAATTGTATTTTTTTTCTAAATAATCTGTTGTTATTTTAAAATCCTGGCTGTACATATTTTGTTTTCGCCTAGCTTGTTAGATGCTGCCTGAAGGTTACAGATTGTTAGCTATCGAAAGCTTGCAAAAATAAAAGCCTGGTCATATAAAAAGGGTTCCATGCGCGAATAAACGACTCGAGAGATATTTTGGTATAAATGTTGGACAAAAATCGTAGTCAAACCACGAAATTAATTCATGGATTCAAAATTTCAAACCCCAATTTTAGCCATAAGTAGTTCCGGTGTATCTTTGGAATCAATGGTGATGTAGAGCTAATTGTAAGATTTTTAATGGATTATTAAAGCCCGAAATCGTAGCGTTTAAATTTGCAAAAACTTATTTTTTGTTCAAATAAATAGCATATATATACAGTAAGCTAAATGAAGCAAAATTCCCCAAGTCAATCTCCTAAAATCCCCCCATACCACACCGTGTGAATGCCAGCGCTTGTACAGGTCTAAAGTTGAGAGAAAATGTACACTTTAGATGGATTTTTCAATAAAACTGATCAATTTTCTCTCTGGTAATTTCTACCACGGTTCCGTTCGCTTCGGTTCTTTTTCCGTGACTATGATATTTGGCATGCACCAAACACTATAAAAACTCGTTTCCTTCGTACAAAATAGAGGGATGATGACCCCCAAAAACACATGAATCGAAGGCTCAATCGCGTATGGAGAATGGAAATAAACGTGACTATTAAATTTTATTGAGGGTGAAAGCAATAGTTAATACTTGAGATAAAAATTTGTGTAGAAACTCGCATTCTAGAAGCAGGTCTTGCGGGGAGATTTCAGGAATTATTTTGAATGAGAAGGGTCTTATATGGTTATTGCAGTTACGTCTAAAATACTCAACCAAGTATAGCCATTAGCAATAAACTTTCTCAAGAGATTCTTATAACTGATGGTAACAAGTATAAAGCTTATTGCAGTTTGTCAAATTACTAACCATAACGCCTATCAACATTGACCTTGGCATGCCAACTCACAAATCTCGTTTCATGTCTTTGTTTGAAATGGTCTAGAATAATTAAAGTAATAATGGACATTTAAGCTTGGATAAATGTGAAAACTGGGCTTAAACTTAGACGGAATGGCGCGGGTACCTTGCAGTTAATCATAATAATGTCTTATTTGACATTAACATCCCAATTCTGGCTGTACAATTGAAGCGAAGCCAATTTTTGTTTCTGGAACCAAAATTCTACTCCAGTTATTTATTTCATATTTTGGTTGCATGCAAGTATTTTGTCAGAGCCCTGCCACTCCCAACTTTGGCTGCTTGAGTGAAGTGAGCTATAAATTTTATCAGTCTTGGCTAATATCCAAAAGTATTGCTAATGCGGGTTTTAAGGAGGATCTCGGTTCCTTTTGACGGCCTTGTATGTACACATCACTGTGGGAGCATACATCTTGTTCCTTGTTTGTAAACCAAAAGATTGGTGGATGTTTGGGACGCAGTTACATTGACGTAAAAATGCATAATAAGGCACCCGCTGCTGATACTGTTGAGGAATTTACTGGGAAGGATGAATGCAAAAGTACATTTTTACACGACAATGATAGAAACACAAATTTTAAACCACACGTAAAACAGGTGCTAAATTCACCAGCAATGTAACTTTTATTAATGTGCTTCATAATTCGAAAAGAATGGTAATTCCTACAAGTAACATTCACTTAATACATTAGTTGAGTAATATTCTCAATCACAAGGTAGGCAGCAAAAATAAAATGAATAAATGTAATTGATTATAATTTATGAAAAAATAAGAAAAGCAGAGTTTCAACTTCAAAAAAATTAGAATATCTTTAATGGTAATTAATAGGACCTGGAAGCTGCTAAATTTGCAGTGTCAATTAACATTGGGTACACAGGGATTGGGAAAACTACGCGATTCAGGCTCACATGTGCTCTCACAGGGTAATTGACTCAAGTACTGTAATTACTATAGCACCAATTATGACCAATACAACATCGAAATAGTTCTAATTTTAACTATTACAAAAGATCCACGTAGACTAGGATCAGAATTGACTGGACCATCAATATGATATTGATTTAAATTTTAACGTTCAGTAGTGCTTCAGACGCAATGGTTATGACAAGTAGCACCGTGCCTAGTATGAACAGCCGATATTTATTTTCTAGTTTTGTTCCAAATTTTTAGGAGTTATAAAATACTTACACAAAGTAAATATTCGTTTTACGCTAACTTTCTCTATATTTACTTAAATGTGCCTATGTATGTATATGCGGTAATATAGTGCCTTAAATTGCTATGTTTCTACGGTTGCTTTAATCACAGCTCAACCTTTTAACGAATGTTTTTGACAAAGGTTTTTAAAATTCTTTGCTGTTGGGATCTTTTGATACCTATGACGTAAGAAAAATCGTAGTTTGAAATTGCTCTTGTAGAATTGGCACGGCTTGTGAAGAAAGCATTACCTTAGATCTTACAATTATTAGACAATACCAGGACGAATATAACGTGGGAACAATTTTACAGTACTCAATGCATAATTATTACATACTCTTTACACTTAACATCTAGGAATGTGTGTTGTTAACATTGATTTTGCCTAATCGTGCATTTAATTTAGTGAGTCCGGCGTCTACATGAGCCACATCAACTATAAAATTATAATCTCTAGGGTTTTTTCATATGCAATCACATATAAAATTCTAATTCCCGGATATAATTCTTCTACCTCTCGAGGCATCATGAGTTATGTCATGACCATACCCCAGTATGTACTTTATTTACAATAGGTTACAGCAATTCGACGGTATACAATAAGTAAGTATATAACAAGAGTTCAACACAGTTTACATCTACGGTCTTCCCAACTTCAGATATGTCGTACACTGACTTTTACGACAAAAGGTTTTTTCAATTTGCATCAAACAATAAAAAAGCGTAAAGTCCCTTTAGAATGTACGTTTAGATAGATGATAAATATTAATAGCTATTTCGCATTTGCTGTAAAAGGTTATACCTCACTATTTGAACCGTTAGGAATCAAATATAAGTGTAATAGATAAAATTTTCTCATCAGCACTGTACAAATTTTTGAATAGCTCGTGATTTTACTTTTCACGTGAACAAATAAACATTTATATGTTCTTCTTAAGGAATCTATAGGTACACCCTACACACCCTAGGTACTCACACCATACGCACTTCCCTTGCCATAAATATTTCACTCATACCTAAATTACAACGTTGAATGAATGTAACAAAGTAGAATACAAGATACAGTAAAACAGTCTAGTAGACTTTATAAAAACAGCACCGTGCTTTCACAAAAAGGAAGTACAATTGAATCACACAGCATAAACAAAGAATATCTTCACAGATTTTAAATAACTTTTGGGTTTAGAAGTACAGCAAATCCAAGAGCATTTAATTCTTGTTACACTTTTCAAGTCCTTGGAAACAGTTGTTGAGTCCCGATGGTGTTCATTAGTATATTTGTTTTTTTGTTTACTCCCGTAAACTTTGTGCTTGTAAGGTACTGAGAAACAATACTTCCTGGTTCTAAAATCTGACCATTTGGTATTTAACAAGCAGTAGTAAACTGGCTCAGAAAATTTGGCATCAATCTTGTCTTGAACTTTGCACTAAATCCTTGTAGGAGGGAGATTTCCTTAGTCCTGATGTTGCAGCTCCCAATCTTCGCAAATAAAACATGCAGAGTAGAGCGACAACTAGTCGAATGACGCAAACTGTCAGTGTCTGAAAGCAACAATATACGATGGAATCAGAACCAAACATTGAATGCATAAATGAATAATTAAATCAATGATACATGAGATACTCTAAAACATAAGATTCACTTTGGTTAATTTGATTCTCAATTTAATTTAATGGAGCTGTTATATAGAGCTGAGGTAAAAAAGTAAAAACTCACCAAAGTTTCGAACAAAATACCAAACCCATCATTTCGAAGAGCGTACAGAATGTCTACTAGAAAAAGTATTGTGAAATGTATTAGGGCTGCTGTTTGAACTGCTCGACTCACGGCCTTATCATTCATGCTCACGAATTTCCAAAGCAGGAACGCCAATGCTGTTGGAAACAAATTATTATTAGATTTATGTCAAATAATTAACTTATAAATTGCTGTTATTAAATATCTTATTTCCTGATCACATAATAAAAGTAATTAAATTATAGATACTCCAGCATGAAACTACCATGATGTAATACTATATTTCCGTCCTTATAGTTTCAGCATTTATTACTGTGTGTTACATTCGTGGATTGGATGCCGCGGTCATAAACTTTCAGGAATTTACGCCCTCAGGCTTACAAACTTCAGATACCCCCTGTTCAATCATTTTAATATTTCACTGGCAGTCCTGGAACGACATCCGTATTACTTTGGTTCCAGTTTGTCATACATGTCAAAAGTATCACATCGCTAATCGCTAGTCCTAAGTCAAAGGGTCCTTTGTTCGTTACATACTCTGATACATGAAAAACGTTGATCCCCGTCGATCAAGAAAATTCCTCTCCCCTGAAGAATCGCCCAAGGAGGGTTTCATTTATTAGTTATTTGTCATTATCATCAAACAAGCATCTTTATTTAATTTCCGTATTCATTTCCATAAAATTGTTGGTACTATTATTAACTGAAGCTCACCAAACGTTGAAATTCCTTAATGGCATAATCCTACACAATTATCAAATCGTTCAGTCCCACAACAATCAGCTCGCAGCTCAATTGCAAATGGCAATAATAATACCATAATACCAATGCCATCCCGAATGTTTGGAATTTTTGTGGGAATGTCTAACATTGCATGTATAAGTAATTCTATAAATGAGAAAACTTACCGATCATGGTGCCTGCGTAGTACTGTGATGCAACAGGATTCGAAACACGTGAAATGCCAGTAAGGCCGAGATCGAACGCGTAGTTTGGAAATATCAAAATAAATGCAGCCTGGGATGCCATGAAGAGAGCAAGAAAACTCTGCCAGTTTCGAATACCTTTCGGTAATTTCATGTACAGATGATCATTGTGCCCCAGAACTTGTGAGATCTGCAAATTTAAAAACATATGTAGTGCTGTATAACTGTATTTAAATACAATAGAATCTGCAGCTTGGACTATAAGACCTTTGCTCTAACAAACAAATCCAAAGATTCTGATACTATTTTAAAATACATTAATAAGATACACCAGACCGGTGAGGTACCCATATTAAACTAAATTAATTCCCATGATTCTTTCCTCATAGCCCCGCAGATTGAAGAATCAACCCGAAGACAACTTGATCTCCGGGAAAATTTCTATAGTTTTTCAGTTTATTTGAAAGCGAATGATGCCACTATTCAACCATATTTTTTTATACCTTCTTTGAATCTTCCCTTCATTTCAAACTAACACTTCACAAGCTTTACATATTTGCAATTCTGCATGGTATATTATATGCTATGACATCGATAATAATTAATTATTATTACAATATACCCACTGTAACTTTCAAAGATCGGAGCATAAAGAAAGAAGAGTAACATCTTTTTAAAGACGACAATAACCTGAAAAATATCATCAGCTAAAAGGCTTGTGTTAACTCACACAGCAGTGGCAATATGTTAAGCTCATTGTATATAACAGCTTCAGATTTTTCCTTTAAAATCAGACATAATTTGAACGCAGCTTTTAACTAGCATTTGCTTTGTCATTATATAAGAAACTAACAATTGGTGACACGTATTTAACTAATTATATATAGACGTTCCACATTTTTGGGATTCCTCATATCTCGAGCTCGTGAATATCTCTCCTTAAGTTTTGCCTGAATTCCAAATTAAGAAAGCGATTCGACACTACGCACAGGCACATTTTCGAACATATTAAGAGCGTGGACTTTTTTTTTTACCTGTATACATAGCAGGTATTGAATAACCAACATTTTGCACGTGAAGTTGGCATCTATATAGGTTCCATAAAGTTCAATTTTTATAGGGACAGGGGACAGTCGAGCATTCCACGTTGTGCTAAGTAAATTTTTATTTTTTATTTCCCCATGTGGGAATATACAGTATAAAAAAATAACTTTTCAGTTTGTTCTTAGTTTTGAGAATATAGTTGTTTTGTTCCTGGATCCTGAATAATTATTATTCCTCATTGTTAGTCTTCTAAATTTAGTCAGTTGCGGTACATACTATTAAGGTAAGGTACATACTGGTATGGTGCCGTAAGTACTCCCAGGGAGTAGTACTTAACTTACTGCTAGTATAGCACCACATCGTTGCTTTTTACAAAATTGCATTGTAGTTACAATTTACACATAAATACAACGTATCACTTACTCATAGTGTTAGCGTGCGTTATAACGTTTCAAGTTAAGAGTGTGACGTCCGTGGAGAGAAAATAATAACGCTGCTGCTGTAAAGCGAGCACTACATACTGGAACGCCACTGCACTGGAGACTGGAGTTGTCGCTGTCGCGATTTGAAGTTGTTTATTTAGAGGATGTAGGTGATGTAAAAGGTGTTGAATTAGGGACTTAATTATAATATTAAAGGAGTTGTTGTAGTTGAATAGATCGAAGGGTAAGGTAAAGTCAGATTTAACTGGATTCTTAATTAATTAATTCATAATTAATTTTAAATTTCGTAATTTGTAATGGCCGACAGATATAAGAAAAATTGGATTTGAAAGCTCTTCGGATAAAGGTCAATTTTACCGTTGATGTATGGAACCTTCTGTCTAGGTATTAATTATGTTTCAAAGAACAGGAAATTGTCAATTAATTTGAGTGAGTTTCAATAAGCGTGGGTTGATTGATTGGTTTTTGTAGGTATATTTCGGAATTCTGGTTTCATTAATTCGGGAGACGAGAGACGACTATACATACTGCATTAAGCAGGGAATTTTGAGTCATATTATCAGGAACTGGAGTGGCTCAGCTTCCGATTAGTGCTTTCAGCGGATTCCGCGTAAGGTCTTTGGGTATGAGTTCTGTGAGGCTTCCTGGAAGCTGTGGAAAATCTTACAGGTGATATGTTAAGAGTCTGTGGTGTTAGTAAAGCTGGGTATTGTTTTAAATGTTGTTGTACAAGAATAAGTAATCCATTGTTTGGGAAAAACGGTTGTGTTGCGTGGCATTTGTGGCGAAACGACATGCGAATAGAATAATACTAGTTTCAAATTGAAACTTTGAATTTTCAGTACCTATGGAATTCAACGTATGGAGCAATCACAAGTCCCACAGAATGAGAATCTGCTTGCGTTAGAATTGAAGAAAATATTGTCTGGGCGTAACAAAGGCTCCAATTCAGTTGAAACTGATAACAAGGACTATGAAGTGGAAAACATAGTGGATTTCAAGTGGCATAACGGTGCCGAATATTGCTTCATTAAATGGAAGAATTTCGATGACAGTTGTAATACTTGGGAACCTGTTTCCAATTTACAAGGCTGCAAGTATTTGTACAGGAGATTTTATTTGGAGCGTCGAAAAAAGCATTTTGAAGTGCTCAAGGTCATCACTGATACTGAGAAGAAAGGCAGGGGAATGAAGAAGATTTATGAGGAAGCTTTGCCACCGATTCCCACTGACCTAAGGACAATGGATGAAATTTTGAAGGAATACACTAGTATGTATCCTATTACTCAAAAAGAATTAGACGTGAGTATTAATTATACTATCTAACATTAACACAATAACAGTTTCCTTGATTAAGAAATTGAGATAACAAATTAAAAATGGAGGTGTGTAAGAGGATCAGGTGAAAAGTGCATTCGCATCACACATTCTAATTTGTTTGATTCTGTCAGGACGTGTTGGCAAGTGTTGGACCCGGAGTTCAAAAACCACCTGTTACTAAAACGGAGTTTTCGCGACTTGTGGGAGAAGCTATTTTTAGAGTCATTACTCCTGAAAGACTACTCCATCTTCGTAAGCTAATCATCAAAATTGAAATTTATAAAAGGAAAAAGATTGTGGACTTTGAAAATAAGGTAATTCAACAGTTGTTGAGCGTCTCTATTATTTGTTAATTTTTGGTATCTTATAATTATTGTTGACGCTAATTTACTCTCTGCGTGGTGAGTTGGCATTGTTCTTTATTTTTGAAACTCTCAGCGTCAGCAATGTATCTTAGATTATTTTCAAATTTGATCTGAAATTGTAGCGGTGGGAACTGGAGCTAAATAACATAACAGCAAATAAACCCCACATTTCTGTTGTAAATTCTGTCGATCTCGTCCTGCCACCTTTGTCAGACTTCACCTACTTGAATTTTTCGGAACTTTTATGTGAAGTTGACTTAAGGCAGTCCTCGGGGTGCTTCTGTAGAGACGATTGTTTTGAAAATCGGCAAGAATGTTGCGGCGTTGCAAATGGTTCTGAGTTTGCGTACAATCGTTCAGGCAAGTAAGTGGAAAATAAATTTCGGTAGCAGGGAAGAATGATTTACGCCTCTGAACCTTTCTTTATGCCGCATTTTATAGTTTGGTTGTACCGGTGGGAACGCCAGTATACGAGTGCAACGACAACTGTAATTGTGACGATGGCTGCCAAAATCGTGTCGTACAGGATGGTTATCAGACCCTTGAAGGTTTATCATTCTGCATATTTATGACAAACAATCGTGGCTGGGGTGTAAAGACACTCAAGGTTTTTCGACTTATTTACTTCTTGAAATCAGATTTATTGGGGTTGTCTAAACTTGTTGATAGGAATGCAATTCAACAGTTTGGGTTTGTTTCATACAACGCAGAGTATCCGGCGCGGAGCTTTTGTTGCCATGCTGGTCGGGGAAGTAATTTTAAATGAAGAGGCGACTTTACGACACCAATCAGAGGACTTAAATATTGGAAAATATTTGTTTGATTTGGAATATTATGGCGAATCTAGATACATAATAGACTTCACAAGAAAAGGAAATATTACTCGTTTCTTCAATCACTCTTGCAGTCCAAATTTAGTATTGTATCCGAACTGGTACAATCACACAAAATTGGCATTCCCAAGAATTGTTTTTTATGCTGCAGTCGATATTTGTGCGGTTAGTTTGCTTTAAATTACATTGACAGTAATGCAGTGAGAGCAATAACAATGCTCTAAAACTAAATGATGTTGATTTCTTTATATCCTACAGGATACGGAACTAACGTACAGCTACGTGGATGTAGAAGTATTCCGAAGAAGATACGGACAAGAATTTAAAGATGGTAATATTCCTGAGGGATTTCAACGTTGTGAGTGCGGGTCGACTAATTGTGTTCGTTTTATAATGTTCCCGGATGTTCCCTAATCATTCCCATGTGCAGTTAGCGTCAAGCACAAATTGAAATCACTCAAGCCTCAAGAGTTCGGATTACAGTAAAACCCCTTGTTGTTGGTTAGCTATGACTCTGCTGTCTTCACGAGATGTACGGCACGAGATGTAGGGAGCAATGTTATTTCTTTTGTATTCAATGGAACTACTAAATATTTATTTCATTTTTCTCGAACTTAAATATTAAAATAAGAGTAAATGATTGAAACATATTTCTAAAAATTGTACTATTCTATTCCAAAAATAATTTTCATACCTTAGATCTGTGAATGTCGCCATTGTCAGTTTCGCCGACCCCAAGGATTTTTCGTGTTTTCAAGCGGCTGTGTAAATCGCCGCTGCTGTGTTTTCTGCAACAGGAGTTAAAAATGAACAAATAAAGTACCTAATTTCAATATTGGCAACATTAGGATCTATGAAAAACTGCCGAGAAAATGCTTATCATAAAAATACGTGCAAATTTATACTCACATTACAGTGAGCAATCATCGCTTACAGGAATATTCGCAAGCACAGTTTCCTTCGTGTCAGATAGACAACCATTTATATTTATATTTATGCTTTCATTCGCATATTTTCATCAAATCGCCTGCAGTGAAATTCTGCCTGTACTAGTTCGGGCGAAAACAGTCTTCCCATAAACGTACGCTTTTACGAAGCTCTTATTTAAAAACATGCAATTAAGCCATCCTCAGATGCGGATGAGAACGTTCTCAGTACAATGTTTTCACGCAAAAAAGCAATAATAATAAATTATTATTACTGTTCTTTTTTGTTCTATTTTACCGTTCTTTGCAACTAACTTTCAGTAAAAAGTATCCATTAGAATCAGGACGTTGCTTTTTGCGCTTTACAACGTGTAATGTACATAAGTGCTGTTTCCTGCTATCACCATCACGAAGCTTTTAGTTGACTAGCTTTTTTATGTTTCCTCCGGATTCTGTCATTTTTGAGTCCGGAGGACTTTAAAATTTTTTTAAAGTGTTTGGATAATTATTTTTGTTACAAAGTCAGGCGTGCAGTTTTTCTCTTTGAAATCTCTTTGAGTTGAGTATCGCGTAGGAGGGAATATTAGGGTCAGCAGGAGGATTCTAGAATGATGAAAATTAAATGAATTGAAATACAAAGTGAAAACTTCGGGGGTGTTCTAAAATGACGCGCCAGTGTGAGTAACTTGATGATTATTCACAAAGAGCCCATTAATTTTAAATTACACCAACGGTACTCTAAAATTTTAAAATCATCTCGTTTTAGAATTCAAACAAAAGTTTGGCGAGATGAATAAGCAGACATAGATAAGTAAATAATGGATACAGTTTCAAGGAACTGCCTTGACGTGCAACCATCACACAAACGAGTATAAAGGGTCTAAAAATAGTCACATGGTGACATCAGCTCTAAACTGATTGGTGTGGACATTCCTGAAAGATTTCCTCTGCAAAATTAGTATCCCTCCGGTAAGGAAATAATTTTGAAGTTGGAATGTTGTTAGTTTATCCGAATTCGTAGTACAAACATAGAGACGCATTTTACACTGAATCTTGGATTTTATTTTTTCAGAAGAAATGCTAGTTTTTTTAAATGCTTATTATAAGCATAAATTAATAGAAATTATATTCAAAAAGTTGTTTGATTCAGGCAGGACGCAACTATTACTTTTTGTTCTCATTTCATAAAGCTCCCTTCTGTCGGAAGTGGACAAAAATTAAGGTGGATTCTTTGAGCTTCTAAGCTTATTCACAAACGAGATTCGCAGATTTCTCTCTTCATATGTTAAGTAGTACGTGGTATTAATACAACGATAAGGTGCAGCAACATCGATAAGCAAGATATTGTATTTCTCAATAATACAAAGCGTTTTGATAAAGGTACGTGATACGTGACGGCAGAATTTTAGAGAAATTCTAAATGAGGAATTCAATTTTTGATGAGACGTATTTATTTTTTAATTTAATGTTTAAAATAAATATTTTTTTATTAATGACAGTATTATTGCATATAATTCATTCAGTGTATGACTTCGAGGGGTTTTGAAAACGAAGATTATTTTGACACCCGATGGAAGACGAGGAAGCAGGCAACTATTTAATTCCTAGCTGTTATATAGAAGAGTCACAAGAAACATTATCTATTTTATGCATTAATCCTCTTGTTTCTGGAAGGACATACGTGGGAGTCTTATGCTCACAGTTCACAAGTGCACAAGAATTGTCGAGTATACGGACAGGATGGATTCTATTCTGGAGTCATAGTGATGCTATAGAATCCATCTGGATGCTCAGTAACCTGCATGACAAAGAACATTAATGCAGTCTCACAGCCTATCGTCTGTAACTATATATCCATTATACTGCACCAAATTCCTCTAGATTGAGAGTCCCTCAAGCGTGAGTATGGATATGATAAAGAACGTTTGCAATTTTCTTGTGTGTAGCGTATTAACGATATTGCTTCCAAAATTCCCAAAGGTACGCTTTTAAAGCAGTTGCTGCTCTCTATAAAATTATTGGTTTAAACCTGGAGCCCTATAGAACGGAAGTATTAACTCACTCTCTCCCTCAGGTCTTCTCCTTTCTCCTTCCAAGTCGTCTTTCTCGTCTTAAATCTACTTAATGCGTCTTCCCATTCCAATTTTCTAGCTTGCTCACCATCCCATGCATGAATTTAAATACCCAAGGAATTCAGAGTCGCTCTGGAATCCCGAATTTCACTTCCCTCCTTGTCCAATAAAGACTCAATATTTTACATGTCTACAAGCTTCAAATATATACCTTCGACATGCATTTATGACAGTAGTAAGTTATACTGAAGGAAGGAGTACTCATTATTTTACCCAAATGGGTAAGACAGAAACTAATGGATCCTCTTATACATGTGGTTTAGGTTGATACTAGTGACTCCATGAACATAAAATAATCCATCATGGCCATGCCTTTTAGGTTAGCCTGTTTTTTTGCGAATGAACCCAATGACTCCAACCGTTTCGTGTTATCCGCATATGTATTTAATGTGTATGTGTAAGTACAGAATGGGAAATATGAGAGATTAATTCACTTGCGTTACGTGGATATAATGCAAGGGGGATTTGAATCCTTACGAGAGTGACTCTAGCACATGAAACTTCAATAATGAATAGTTTTCGGAAGGAGGAAGAATAACAATAAGCACTTGAGTCATTTCAAGCAAATTTCATGCCATATCTCACTAGCTATTTTTTCTAGGAACCCATTATACGTGCTACAACTCTGTAAGTATAACCAAGGTGATAAAGTCCTTGCATGCCGGACGTCCAAATCAATGGAAGAATGTGGCTTTTACTAATACAAAGAAACTTACTAAACTCTGACTTAGGTTTCATCTCGCTAAAAGCCCAAAACTGGACTTGGCTTAACTCCAGCTGAATCAAAACAGAAGCAATTAAAATATATGCTCTCTAGGCATTTTAACTTGAACATAATGTTGGTTAACTATATAAAGCCTAATAAATCAAAATGTAATATCTTATATATACATTATTGCAAGTTGCAACTTCTACAATAATTATTCAGTGCTGCTCACAGCAAGTTAACAATCGCTTTTAACTTCCTTTTTCTTGCAAGTATGTATGTTGTTTATTGTTGGTCAAGTTTCAAAAATATTATGAATTTGTACCCATTAAAAGGATTGTTGTAGAGAGGAAATTCAAATGCAAATGATCGCGTGTGCATTTCTTGAACACTCACAATCAGATTTCCATCCAAGCAAATTATGATGTACCTTTCAAACCGAAAGGAATAAAAGGTTAATGTAGTTAAAAGTTTTTCTCATATAGAAAACCAAACTTTGCAAATTAAAGGAAAATTAAAAAACAGCAAGCTTTATGGGGACGTGGGCGGAAGAACTAGATATTTCTGGATAAAAATAATGTATGTCATTTTGATGGAGTGAATACATCGTAAAACACAAATGTCGACCTAGAGTTGTAATTTCTACAAAAGTTTAATCAAGTTTCATTTCCTCAATAGAAGGAAAATAATTTTATGAAAAATAAGAAGCACAATTATTAGTGGTTTTGTTTGCTGGACAATGGGTGTAGTTGAATGAAATGCTTAGCTGGTACTAATTGTACAAACTATTTGTGCTACACGGAATAATATAATATATAGTATAATATTACACGCCAGACTATTAACTACTATGCCTGAAGTAGTGCTGTTTTGGCTGAATGAAGTGATTAGGGGGTGAATGTTCACAGAAAAATTACAATTAGCTGTTATTGTGCGTTGGTCCTTGGTTCTGTGTAGCTACAGAAAAAAATGTGTGGATTTATATGGAGAAGAAAGTGTTGATCGTATCTATAAATTTACGCGTGGATTTTTATGTCTTTCAAGTGCCAGCTGCCGACGTTAGCTTCCTCTTAAACACGAAACTAGAGTGAATAGCATGAGATGAGAAAAGCCTGGAGTGAAAGCTTATATTAAGGACAAGGAGGAAAAAAATCCAGTTCTCAAATGAGATTCACTATGTATAGTTCGTCAGATCAAATTGTGTTTCTGACAATCTTCACCACTTTCTTCCTTGCCCGGCATTTCACGATTCAGCACCAACTTGAATAGCTAGCTCTGCATAGATATACATATCTACGCATTACATATGTAAAGCTGTAGGAGGGAGTATGAATGTAGTCCCAGGACGTGCATGACCAATCTCGCAGAGCTCAGGGACAAAACCATGTGGAAGATTTAGCAAAGCGAGCATGTATGTATGTAAGTATTTATGTACACACATAAAACAATTTATATACGTACGTACATGCGGAACTCCCACAAATATTAAAAGACCTGCTAAAGAGAAAGTGTGAGTTGTGAAGCTGTGTATAAAGAACATATATATTGATTTTCTTAGTAAATTCTATTGCGTCATCTCCTATGTATTATTCTTATATTTTTTCATCTTCCTCCAAAAGTAAACCACCTCCCACGTTCTCACGGATCTTACAATGCAGAAATTACCCCATAAACCTGTTAATTTATCAAAGGAAATGCCCTCCAGAGAATCTTTATTTCAACGATTATGCTGATCAATTACACAATTTAATTTTTCACAAAAAAAAACAACCGAGTACACATGTCTACACTGCTACTATCAAATATATAGCAGCAATGTAGATATGCCATGTAGAACCAAAGGTTTTGTACAAAAAATGTATCTTCAGCTACCTCGTGTTAAGTATCAGGTCTTCGTCCTTGTGTTTTTCTCTGTGTTTATACATATAATTGAGAGTCGGAGTGAAGGATCAAAACTTAATGGCAGAAACTATCCGAAGTCCTAAGTTTATACATTGGAAGTTATAGGTATAGCTAACCATAAAATCCATGTTTTATGGAGTTAAAATAAATATAGTCTTTGCCCCAAATGGAAATAAAATAATTTTAGTGAGTTTTGTCGTAGAAGTATAAAAAAAGTGCTTGGAGCCTCGAAGAAGAATCGATTTCGTTTCATTTCACTTTACGTCTCCCTTGTAAAAGTTGTGAAACTATACTTTTCGTTAAAAAGCTGGCAAAAGCAACCATCCCTCTGGTTTTGACTTGCTTTGAATAAATGACCGTGTAGAAGCCCCTTGCGTTCCTTGTAATAAGAAATTCTTTGAAGAAAAAACTTAAAAAGTAGTTTTTCCCTACGACGTCATCGCTGACAATGAGTGAAAGTCAAATACAAATGTGAATCCTAATGAAGCTTTTTGGTAGCATACTTCCATAGTTAGCTGCTTAATTGTTTGCAAGCATTGATGTACTGGTAATTTCGTTTCGAGAATTCTATTGAATCCAAATAGATAGATCAATACTAAATTGGAGTGAATTTGCTGAGGAAGGAGGATTGCCTCCAGCTTCTTTCCTATTTAATTATGCATGAAAACAAACATAATAAAGATCTATAGTGGAGTGCATTGGTGTGTTTAGGAGCTCATTCAGAAATTATTTAATATTATAATGCAACCAATATCTTCAAGGATACGCCTATCCAATTTCATGTATGTACATTTGCATAATTACCATGCCAAGGTTGTATGTGTCTAAAGTATTTATTCTCTTCACTTTCCTAAGGAAATAGTGCAACCTTTCTGTTTACTTCAACTAAAAATACGTATGGAGCTACTAAAGCTGGAGCTTCACTTTTACTACTATGAAGAATACTCACATGTAATTTGTGTTGATAACTCATAAAGTGACATTTTACACTTGTAGTACTAATACATTTATACAATTAGATTCCTTTTTCTCATGCACTGTGTGGAAATACTTGTTTGGCATAAAAATGAAAAATTATTTTCCACACGTGTACTTCCTAATTCTTATAGTTTTTGCCAATATTTATCCAAATGACACATTTTCTGGAAGAACCGTGTAAAAATCCCAAGTCAACGCTGCGCTGGTGAAACCTGATGAGTTAATATTGCATTCGTCCTGGAGTAATAATTTTTACTTAACAAATTGTGTTGTTAAATCAAGTCCTCAAATAAGTAAAACTACCACTGTAAGTGTCAAGTAGTGTAAAAATAATGGGACAAATAATGGTTAGAAAAATACAATTAAGGGCATATTATTAGAGTGATAGATGTCCCTTGGCACTTGCTCTAGTTGTGTATTATTACAGGATCCCAAAAATAATGAATAAAAGTTTACGGCTTGGTACCTTTTCATAAATTATTATGAATGCCCAAGAATCACAATGACATTATTGTACGTCAATCCTAAAGGCAATCACTTCTGACGTATAAAATTCCATGAAATTCCACATAATTTTACCCTATAATTTATTTCTACTGCCCATCAACTACGAAAAGCAACGGGATGTACCGTACATGTTTCCCATTCTAAGAAATTCTTTCCTCACCTCTCCCACTCAGCTCCGTCCCAAGGAATACGATTACATATACGGCAGGGAAGGATTTATTTGTCAACAACTTTCCCTCAAACTTTCCCAATAAAAACCACACTGGTAAGCCTATGGAATCTCAACACCCTAATCCTAACCCCTATAACCATATAGTTGTGGGTCGTCGTGGAAAAGTTGTCAGAGCTGCTTAAAAGATGAATGCTGCCAGGTTAGGATATTCAAGTGAAAGCTTACTTTCAATTACATAGTTAAGTATATAATCACAGCGTATGTATAAAAAGGGGAATTTAAATATCCCACTGACGTATGGATGAAATTTAAAGTCAGCTTTTGACAAGAGAGTCACATTCTCAACTAAATATTCACTATGAAATTCTTGATTATAACCGACGTGCATGAATTTTTTCCGGCCTGTGACTTCATAGATATTCCTATATATGCAAAGGAAGTAAGTAATATCTATTTATTATATTCATAAGAATTTTCACTCATTCTCTCGAGAACTTGGTCTAATCTGAAGAATAGGTATCTTTTGTATGGGAATAGGGATATGAAATGGGAAGCATGTCTCAAGTAGCCAGAGACGTGTATGACGTCTCAGAACTCTTCCCATTTAATCTCGTCCGTCTGCTTGACTCACAATTAGCTCAATAAGTCAGCTCTCTCACTACTCTCACATGAGCCATCAATTATGTAAGTTACATTTTCCTCCAATGAAATTTCATGTATAACTTGTCGGGATTCATATGACCAAGGATTAGGGATAAAAGGAAGAAAGCTCTCTTATACATTTCTTGAGTGAAAGTCACCTCTTGAGATGAAGTCATATCATCCCATTATTAAAGAATTCGTCGGGCTTCTTATTTTCTATATACGTGGATACTTGGAGTTTTGTCTGATTGCTCCTGGCCCCTTTCCCCTGCCCTATACGGTAATGTTGGAAGTCCCAGAAAAAATCTGCTTTCACCGGATATGTCAAAGTAGGTAGAGATTTTTAGCCTTATTATATGATTGTGATTTATGTGGTCATAGTATTAAGGTTGGAGTGGTGGAGATGAGACTCCAGGACGTGACAGGAAGTTCTACGTGTACGTAAAGGCTGTCTATGCTCTCTGACTTCCTTAGCACATCTTTTACTCACATATTCTGCCATGCCATTCCAAGAGACATGTACTCATAGGATTAGGTTTCTAATCGAAACGGGAAATAATTGGAGTAAAATTGGCTTGAATTAGAGTGCAATACGTACTGTTCATAAATGAGAGGATTCGTGAAGGGTCTTGACGACGCGCGTCAGAGGACCAGTGATAAATTGAATCAAGAGGATCCATTTTTGGAATGAAGGCCTCATCAGAAACTACACCACTTAAGCTTCTACCATTAATATGACCACGTGCGTATTACACCGAGGCTTAATTTACCCGTGTTAGTGGTGCACTTTGTACAGAAAATAGCATAGGATTTCTCACATTACTCTGCTCACATGTCTCTGTAATCTCTGCTCCAGTAACTCTTCTCCAATTCCTTTCTTAGGACCAGACCCTCTATTGAAGTTAATCATATAAATCTTATAAGGTAATATTATAGGTATGGCTACGCCCACAGTGATCTTCACATCAGAGGTATGCAAGGCATAGGTGCAATTGGTAGGACACACTCAAGCGTGAATAATATTCCGAAACCCTTTCCCTATTAAAACAAGACAAATTTTGAGGTTTTACAGCATCTATTGAAAATGTAGTCCACGTACTAATTCCACTCGACTTTACTCAAGCGTCATAATTATAAATACTCAAACTGCATTCTTGTTGTGTGTTCTTGGGTTTAAGGCTGCCAGATGTTTTTGGTGTTACCATATATGTAATTATTTTCAGGCACGGGCTTTACCCAAATGGCAAACATTCTACATTCGGGGAAGGCATTCTAAGCAATTCTCCGTTTACCTCCAGCGATGAAGTTTATATGCTTCGCTGCTATTCAATAAATGCATTTCAATCGTAATAATTCTGGAGGATGTACATACATTATTAATATGTGTAGTGTAGTAGTAACGATGAGAAATTCTTGGGATCAATTTACAAACACACAATGGACCTTCGTCAGGTGTTAAATTGGAATAATTATTATGGAAATAATGGAATCATTGGAATTAAGCCCTTTTGGAAACCTTTTCAATTAATTCTTGGAATTTTGGGTGTGAGGCTTAAAATTTGTGTATGAGATAAACGTTAGTACATTTATGCTAGATTTTAATTTGTTCATAAAGGCATAAAAATAGAGCCCGGCCCTGTAAAAATTAAATATATAATTACTGATTGTGGTAAAATTTTAGCATGCAAATTTTGCTCAACTTTTGAACCTATCAATGTAGATCAAAGATACTTGGTAATTCTGCAAACCCTTGCCGTGATTTCCGGTTTTACAATTTTCTATATGGTCATTACCATACGTAGTATACGTAAGCTCTTAAAACAAATAAAGATTACAGTGTATTCTCTCAATCAGGTTACGGAGAAATCCCACAGATTTTATAAAAATAATTCAAAAATCACAAAGATTGAAAATTATCGAATTTATTTCAAAATTTTGAGAAAAATTACAAGTAATGCAAAAATTGTCTTTACGGCAAGCATAATTTTTATTCAGAATAACAAATGATGAAAATATTTAAAAAACTTTCAGATTTTCTTAAAAATTCCACAAAAACCTTTACCCATGGTTTTTAAAAATATCACAAGCAACCAGAGACATTTTGTGCAAACGCATAATATTTAAGTCCGCTTACAGTGCTGGGTACACAAATAGAGGGCGGTAAAATATTATTAACAACAGCAAATAGCAGAAGATTTGAAGAAATTTTGACAGTCGTGTCAAAATTCTTGTAAAAAAACGTGTTTATACAAAGCAAAACTTTATACAAATACAATATAAAAAAATTGTCCCTTGAGTCACACCCCGTGACACTAAAAGCCTATGCGAAATATTAAAAAAACAAAAATGACAAAAAGGGATTCTACATTTTGGAAATTGAAATCTGGCAGCTTTATCTTGGGATGATGCTCTCCACTGAGCCTCAACATGTAGGTGTAGATTTTATTAGGCAAGAAAATACATTTTCCACCGAAATGAAGTATTACATCGTATTGTTCATATGTAAGAGAATGCGAATAATGCATTTAAATTGTCTCATGCAGAAGTAGGAAGATCATTTTCAATGCCTCTTCCTTTCCCTATAGCTATAGAAAGGATGCTAGAAAAAGTCGGGGTTTTTGGCATCACAGAATTTAGTATAAGGACATCCTCGGAGATATGATAAATCCTTAATGGTTCTTGCTCATGATTTATGCCATGGATCCTTTGCATCATCCCTTGGTTAAGAGATGGCTGATAAGACTCATGATGATAGCATATGTAGGCCCAAATATATATTATAAAGAGCATAAAATATAGCACTGAAAATTATTTTCGTAGAAAGAATTTTTAGCCTTATTTCCATACATATACTTGACGTTCTCTTGGATTTGCCTCCATTTCAACGCTCTTTCAGGAATTCTTCTAGAGGAATTCTTTTTGACGGCGATCCACACTTTCTAAAATTTCCTTCCTTAAAATCTGCGCAACACGTCCCACATATTAAAGTGGAATGCAAATCCCACACCATGTTCATATGATGTAAATGCACAGAGGCAAGGCATCATATAAATTATGTACAGCGGTCCTTTTTCGCAGCCAAAAAAAGAATGTCATATAAAGCATCTTTTTTTTCACAATTGATGGAGAAATTGTAAGGAGGATATTTTAACGAGTCTAGTATTCAAACTCGGCCCTCCTCCACCGCATTATAAGCATTGGATATAACAAATATAATTGAATTACTCATATTCTGGTAATTGTATTTATTCCGACGAATTTTTTCCCACCCCTCCTTTATTACATGGCAAGGCCATTTTCCATGGAAAATATCCCTTGTATGGATATTCTTGGAAAGTTTTAGACCCATTGGTTCTTATTACTGTGAATAATGTATTTACTTGTATGTGTGGAGGCGGATGGAAATCGACGGCGTCTTTTAGTACTTGTCAGCACATTGTAATTATTTATTTGTACGGAGCTCCTATAGTCCTCGTCCTATAGCCTAGTAATGTAATTATTCCCATGAATATTATTTGTTTCAAGAGAACTTCAACTATAGACCCTGTTTATTCTCTTCTCTATCTTATTCCTTGTTCTCTTTAGGTTTAGGATTGTGAGAGTCATGAAGCCTGACTTGTTAAAGCTTGACATGTTAAATAATATATCTTGAACTTCAGTGGAAATCTGGAGCTTTGTACAACAACATATACTGACACGACACAACCGAAAGTCTTTCGTCTTTCTTTAGTAACTCTCATTTGAATTATTTTATGTTCAGATTGTGACATATCCTTTTCCATAGATATACATACATGCTCACTGTATTTTCTAACCTAAACGGCTCCATATGAAATAGCTACAGTTAAATATTTGGAAATATCCTGTTTACGTAAGAGTTGGAGTCAAGGAGCCTTGGGATTTAGCTGTGTGGGAAGAGCAAAGAATTCTCAAAACTATTTGCTTATTGATTTCTATTGTTTATACATAAATTGACATAATAATAGTAGGCACAACTTATGTTTACTTTCCTTTAAATTAGTAGCTACACACATTTGATGAACTCATTCTTCATGTATTTTGAACACGTCTATAGATAAGGTTAGCAAATGCCGTGGAATTACAAATTATTTTAGTTACCCACAGAATTGTCAATTGAACTATCTCACAATGTATCCACTATACTGTAGACGGAATCAATAGCGATGGTCATAAAATATTCAGAGAAAATTTAATCAGAACGGTTCCATTATAAAATTTTTGTTTTAAAAGCACTATAACAGCACTTATTAATTTTATTATAAATTTCCAACTCTTAACGTTATTATAACTAG
Organism: Spatulosminthurus flaviceps; assembly: GCA_034693705.1. Taxonomy (NCBI): domain Eukaryota; kingdom Metazoa; phylum Arthropoda; class Collembola; order Symphypleona; family Sminthuridae; genus Spatulosminthurus; species Spatulosminthurus flaviceps. The sequence goes on along the minus strand of JAQFXU010000371.1, from coordinate 23,833 downwards.
AAAGGGAATTTTGTATTATTTGTATTGTATAAATATAATATTGTATTATTTTGTATTAAATTATTGAGTAGCTCCGGACATGCCATATTGCCGTGTGTGCACAAATGTAAACTATATGTGAAGGGCTTTCGTTGAATTGGAAAGGACAGAGACTTGCAAAAGATTTGGGAAAATGATGTTTTAAGGACTTTCATATATTTGATGGTTTATAGGTTCGTGGCTTCTGAGCTTTTATTGTTATTTTCCAGGGTATGGATTTTTATGACTTACATTCCCATGTACTACCTAAAATATGATACTTTAAGCCTGTCAAATAATTGGAAATTTCAGAAGGGAGACGTTGTAAGTGAAAATAATGGATTTATAGTTGATTGTACGAAATTAATATAGCATCGTTATTAGTACAGATTTAAAATGAAGTACTAATTGAGAATTAATTAGAGGTGTATCATTACCTTGCAAATTTACTGAGCTTCACTACACGCGGCTTAATTTGATGAAATGTTGGAGTTAATATTGCGTGATGACAGCTCCATACAAAGAATCAATAACCTACTCGTCCCTGAATTGGCAAGGAAAGGTGAGCCTAATGTAATTTGTCTAGGTTCTCCTTTCAGCATGAGCATCTCAACACGCTGGATTAATTTATTAGGAAGGGGAAATCTAACCGTTGAACAGTTCAAGGTTTAAGCTATTAGAGATACAAATCGTAAAAGAGAAAATAATGATACAAATAATTAAAAAATCGGAATAATAATTATTGTGGAAATTGAACTTGTAATGAAAATAACATTTGAGTCATTATTACAAAAACTACGATGAAGCTCGCCGTGTACGTGTGGATGTTTGTTTACTTTAAAATTTAAAAATGAGTAAAAAATGAGTAGTGATAATAATAATAAGAATAACAAATAATAGTGGGGAATGAAACTTTTGAAGTGGTTCTGTATATTTCATCAAAACAATTATTTGACGTGACTTTCCCTTCACTTTTGAATTCAAATGGCTATATCGTTATACTTCGGCCGCTACAATATAATATTTCTTATTTTTCAAAGGGAATTAATTCTCTGGATGAATTGTTTTCATTAAAATTTAGATTTTCTGTTCTCCCTGAATACCAAAAGAAAAATGAGCTGTGAAAGTCCCAGTGGTAGTAAAATCACGCTAAATTTACTTTGGCAAACAACATCATAGCGCTTGTTCGTCGTCAAAGAATTTCCCATTTTTCTTTCATTATGGTCTACACTTTGTACGTACACATTTCCATATGTATGTGATTTTGTCTACCTTCCAGTCATTTGGAAATTTTCTTCAATTTATAAGAGAAAAAGTGCCCAACTCTCTGGAAGAGGTTGGGAAAGAAGGAAAAGAAAGCCTTTCCTTTGCTTTCACCATGGACCAAATCTAATTTGAGGCATTGCCCATGGTGTGACAACAGGTCGGGATTTTATCAAAACTAATAGCAATTTGGGAACTTGAGGACATGAGAGATCAGATCTAGCATCTCTCCCAGCAAAATTCCATACATTGAAATTACATACAGTTGAGGGAAAGCCACAGACGAAAGCTAAATTGATTCTTGCAGTGAGAAAGTACAAAGGGAAAAGAAAACATTCGAGGTTGCCTCTGGAAAAAGTCAGTTGTTTTTTTCATTCATGGGGGGATCAAAGCCCAGCTCAAGGTAAGACAGTATATTTGTAGCTTGAGGTGATAATTTTCTCTTCTGTAGATAATTAGCTGGTGGGTCAAAGTATGTTATAACCCCAAGTCCAAAACTTTTTCCTGATCAAATTACCTCGGCCAAACTTTCAAAATCTATTTTCAGCCACACCACACACCATCGGGTTCTCATGAAAAACGTGGAGTCGTGACGCAGATACTGGGACAGGGAAAAACACTCAAGTCCTTGTAATCAGCCTGTACATGTATCGCATCAACAGCACGTTCTCTACCTCGTAGGGACGGACATTTCACCATCCTGAAATCATCCTCATGAAACTTCCTTACTTTTCTATCTCTCTCTCTCTCTCTCCCACTCTTTTACTGCGTCTCGTCCAACTATTAAATAAACATTTCATGCACGTATCTATAGAGACTAGAGAGATAATATTATTTGTTTATGAGTGAGAAAGCTTTCCTGCGCGTTAAGAAAATTTAAAAATGTTGTCTTTTTCATTTCAATAGCATTATAAGGAATTTTAGGACACTTATAGGAATTCGTGGAAGTAATAATGGTAAATATTCGTACATACAAATACGATACTACTATCAACAGCTATGAGCTTTACCGTCCTCCATGATCCCATAGTAACCTCGTTAAGTGGTGCACTTAAATAACGCTCCTTAAATTATGGATGCTTATACTCTTTCAAAGGCTTTTATCTCCCTTCATTGAGCTTCTAAAAGCTTTGTATTTGTTTTTCCATTTTAAAAGCCGTATTTTTAAATTTATCATTTGTATCTATTTGCTGGTTCAGTTTAACAGTCTGGGGTATCGTAGTATATGCGATATGCGATCACCCTTTAGTGTACTTTTCATTTTTAATGCACAGTGCTATAGTGACAAAATGTGTAGCCCCGGTATTTGTTTGGTAACTTTGCTGCTTGTGACCCACCTCTGAATTTACGAACTTCCATCCATTACTGTGTATTTTGATGGGATGCCTTGGATGAACTGAACAATAATTTTTCTGTTATCTACAATTTTTTTTACAATAATTCCAGGCTGTGAAATCAAGATTGACTTGGTGTGATTAGCGTGGGAGCGGGGTGAGCTGCTGTCTATTCTTGATATTTATTCTTGTGTAGTATAAACTGGTACGTGTGTATTTCATTTCCCTTGTCTTCTGAAGGCTCACACACATATGGACTTAGTCGATAAACATATGTGTAACTTATCATAGAAAGTACGTGAGGCTGCTCTGGAAGGCAGTGCAGGAGAAAATTATTCGAGCCGTTGGGAAATAAGATGTATGTGCGTATATAGAAGAGAGATAAGAGAGAGAGAGAGAGAATACTATGAATTCTAAATTGTAGCAAGTATTTGCCCATTATACTTTGGAGGAGGCAGAATTACGACTGTGGCAACTACCTGGGGATTTTATCATGCTCTGTGATAGGAAAAACGTGTCTGATCTTTCTACATTTCCCGGGACCCATGTCCTATCATCTCAAATATATAATGAGTTGGGTTCTTTCTTACATTTCATAGCAGGGAAAGGACGAGAACGAGAATGCTATTATTATACAATGCTATTCCTTTTTTTCATTTCCACTTACTGTCACATAACTTCTTGGAAATTGTAGCATTGTAATGTGGAAATACTACTACTCGGGAAATAAAAAATGCGAATGATATCCTAGTGATGTCTTTCTCCTTGATTTACACGCTATGTACACACTTTTCATACCCTTGTTATAATGATTTATGCTTATTGTAACATTTTCTCATATCAAGAAGGCACTACTGCTCTGCCTAAATCAAAATGTCAGCCTTGTTCAACTTTCAAATTATAAAAGTCAACCCTCAGAATTTCATACGCTTTTGAATCCTCTCCTATACATATCGTCGTGTTACATATTAAATGTGCACTAAATACATATTAAAGCCCAACATAGAGGAAATACACATCAAACACACCCCTGACTTTGTTTTGCTGTTGGGAGGTGGGATTTTCTCTACATTTGGAGAAAAGTTTAAAAACAAACTATAATACACTCAGAAGGCAAGAGAAAGTTTTGGCGTGATCCTCCCTTTTTTAAAGCTACGAATATTAATACATTCCTTGGGAGGAACATAAAAAAAGAGTTGGAATTTAAACTTTGAGTAAAAGGTCAAACAATGTAATTGGAAGGTAAAGAAGCTTTTCATAAACATTCATTCAAGTATGTTAAAGTTCATACATGAATATTTTAATCACTGAAAGTTAGCAACCGCAGTATAAGGAAATCCTTTGAGGATTAAATATACGAGTGCCTTCATATTATCCCAAGCATAAAATTTTTCTACTGGCTCTCTCTCTCTCTCTCTCTATATGCCTCTTCTATACGTAGCCAACGTAGCTATACGTATAATAATAATAATTATACAAACGTAAAGTTCAAACAAAAGAAAAAAAACTTTTATTTGTCTGCTTTCCTTTGAACCTGAGGAGAAAAAAGGGGAAGATCATTAATAAAATGGAAACTATAAAAGTTTCTTGCACACGAAGTTTCCTCTTTCTTGGTCAATGAAAGGTCAAATAAATATTTACACTAACTCTCACCATATATAGTATCCTATATAGGAGTAGGATGGAGGGAAAATTTAATAAAATCTAATAATTATGACATTGCAATATCCTGAGCAGCCAGCATACACTATTATATGAGAAAGAGGGAAAAGGGAGTTCTGGGAGGAAGTGGATTTATGGATGTGGAAAAAGCTGAAAGCAGGAGGATGCGGGAAAGATCAAGGGCTCTGCTGAGGTATAGTAGTAAAGGATGCGGAAGAAAAGAAGCTATACATTTATTTATATATAATAAGCATATGTAATATCAACGTAAATTCGACATGATCTTCAAGTATAGTAATGTAGTAGAGATAAATAGAAAGAGTTTGAGGAGATAGAACAAACTATATAAATCCCACATACACATTTGAATTCAATTACCTTTCCAATTTTGGTGGATGAAATACACGACCCAAAACAGATTTATTTTTGTGTAGGGGCGATGGGGAAATAGGCTGAGGTTGTAGTGGCGGAGTCTCCTCCGTACTCAATTTATTCTCCTCCATTTTGAGACACTCGGCTGTTTCTTCGGAGTAATAGTCAGAGATTGTTGTCATTCCCTCGTAGTAATTAACTTAGACGGGCATTTATACGAAATATCTTCATCTGCTGGTCTGCCCCTCAGTCTCCTCTGATGTCTGGATACAATCTCTGTATACCTACACACACACACAAAATACACACACATGTAATAACAAATAAGTGGATAAAAGTATAACATCTTATAAAGCCCTCAGCCTTTCCCTACATCTAAAACCTTCCGGCTATATAAATAATAGAATGTAGTTTTAACTACAATTATTATTTCCGCTTCAATCCATCTTTTACATTATATACTCCCCCATATGAAGAGCAACTCTATACCCAAGTAACTCCAAATTCCTTCAAACGAACAGAATCTTGATTATGTCAAGTTTTCAATTAATCCCTTTCCTTTTAGCCCACCAAATATACATAGCAGTGTTAGTTTACCAGGAGTTATACTCCCTGTATGCATGGTAAATAAGGGAGCTCTAGCAAATTACTTTGTTCAAAATAATTACTTTTGTAAAATTCAACCCATTCCTTTTCACCCTTATACATTTTGATCCTCAGCCAGGCGAGCCAGGTTATAAAATTTATCTGTAGATATAAACCGGATTTTTAAAGCTTCACGAGAAAGTTTTCCTGATTTCAAAGTGATTATGCTATAAGAGAGAAGATCTGAAGAGGATTTTCTTTCTATGTACTACTGCTGCAGCCCTCCCCCCAAGAACTACTGTAAAAAGAATTGAATTTTAGAGCACAGATTTTGAAAAAGGTGTGCAAAATATTGGAATTCCATGAAAAGTAAAATAAATATGAGAAATCATTTACTTTATTTAGTGACTTTCTTTATTTTTTCTGTTGACATGTATCTATAATTTGGGCTGTGAATGTAAATATAGAAAGAATTGTAATTTTTTTCTTTTGACTTTGTATATAGGTTTGCAACAAACTATGAGACAATAAAATAGATTTGCTAGTAATTTGAAAAATTTTATGCACGGATTCTATAATCTGGCTTCGTTGTAATCAAATCTATAGTTGGGGAGTTGCAATAATGACAGAAAAGAAGAATACGATTGGAGAACGGGATGACAAAATAGCTGTAGAAATATTTAAGCCCACTGATTCTCAAACGTCATTTTAATTAGAGCTTTTATACATTTTCCATCCATAAGTGTACAGAGAAGGGATGTGCCAGCATGGATTTGAATTCACATCCAGTTCATCGTCTCTCTTCAATATGGATGAAATAATTCAGGGAAATTGAATGCGGGAGAAGAGGCAATCAAAAAATTGAGCTATGTATATTCTTATTATTAGTTTGTCTTTTATTATTTTTCTATATTACACACAAGGAAATATAAATATTTGTGAAAATTTTGAAGAATGAAGAAGCCTCTAGGAAAATTCCTATAGAATTTATCGCCTATTTATTATTTTCTACACATCCCTAGTTTAAACCACTGGAGAATGACGACTTTAAATGAGGGAGGTTATATTGTCGTGGCAGTCACAGTTACACGGCTTATCAGTATGCTTTGATTCTATTTTATCGCTATAGCGAGCTTTGCAGCTAAGCTTATTCTACTGAAAAGGACATGGTGGTATTAAATTTTTCATTTATGTTTTTTTTACCATTCCTTCAGTCAGTATATACAATGATAAAATCTAAAATTACAAATATTGGGGCTCACAAAACATGGGAATAAATTTCCATACGGGGGGCATGTAAATTGGGAACGGCCGATGCAGAGTTATTTTTCCATGTTATGTATTCCTGAAAAGTTGAGCGTGGAAAATGGAATAATAATAAATGATAAACGTGCTGTTCTGCAAATGACTTTCCCTATTTGCTTTTCTGGCAAGCTTTTAAACAAACCATGCCATTTACGTACAGTACTCCAATATGGCGATTTTCATCAAAAATTATTTTACTGGCCTTATCTGTGTTAATTAATTTAGCCGGATGTGGATTCCGTGGAAGAGGATCCTACGTACGTCCGTACTTTTAATCCACCAAAGCAATAATATGGAACCATTCTAAAATTTTCCAGAGGGAAATTGCAGTCGTAAATATTGATTTTCCTACAGATCCGGCCAATTTCTTGTCCTATCTAGTAATATCCTACATTTACTTTCTAGCCTAATTATAGGTTTACAATAAGTCGTGAGGAAAAATATGTATACCTATATGGAGGTATTCCATATAGCATATGTTATACTTATTTAATTTAATATATTCCAAAGTAAGCTTTCCCATTTAACCAAAACTGCTCCTTTCCACTCCCTACTTAAATCATCTAAAATATTTACATAAAACTCACTACCAGCAGAAAAAATACTATAAATCCCAGATGGTTTTTTTATCCTCACCCAGAAAAGACCTTCCTCTATAATAAATTCTTGAAAAATTTGAAGTGAGCAGCCGCAGTCACTATGTAAGGTGAGATAACCGAGGTAAGAAAATATTTCCCCCTACTATTTGACATCCCAAATGTAACAAAAGACTCATAAATCCATGGAATTTGGATGAGACACAGTCACTCTCCTCTTGTGTTACAAAACACAGACACATTTAAATTAACGAGAAGAATCGCTCTTGCCATTACTCTAATTTCCTTTTCAAGTTTCACTAATGAGCACACAATGAATATGTTGGGACTCTTCATTATTAACCACCCACGCCATCCTTCTCTCTTCACGCAATTACCATTAAGACGCCTTTGAAAATTTGCTCAGCACATTTCCGGAGTAGAAACGTCTTTTGGAGTCATGCAGACGTCAATCAAGCGTGTGTATATACATACATGCCCATTATAGCTTGGCTATGTGTCGACCGAAAACAAAGCAAAGTCTCGGGAGATTCCCCATAAGTACCATATATAAGAGAAAATTCACAAGGGAGAGAGAAGCTAAGAATAAGGGGGGGGCGGATATTTAAAAGGGAATTTATTTAAAAGGAAATAAATCGTCTCTTGGAAATTCATCCAGGACTGGTTAACCTTTTATACACAGGGGAACCTCTCTCAAGAAATAACAATAGATAAACACTATATAGTTTTACTCAAGCATTTTATACATGGATTCTTATGTGGACCCTTTGAGTCACAATAATGCATTACCCTTTTATCTTGGATTTTCCTCCCTTCAACTACTGTAATATGTACAGCCTCTCATCAAGCAAGAGAGCTCTGATAATATTTATGAAATATAAAATTAAACAGATGATATAACCATATAGCATGTGATTACGCAGCTCATTATGCTTCTTTTTATATAAAATACATACCTACGTCAAGTTTACTTTTAGGGGTAGACATGGGAAGAAGAAACAAGAGCTAGGAATCTCTAGGTTATTTATCTCACTCACCCAGCAGAAAGATTATTACATGAAAATGAGGCTCAAAAATAACAAGAGCTACTGTTACAAATATAGAAGCTTGAAAGTAGTGTCTATAGTTCCATTCTAAAGTTCGTTCCATCCTTTAAAGAATTAAAATGTTGTGGGAAATTTGCCTACTCCGTCCACCTCACACCTTGTGGCTATTACTACGTAGAGCAACTGTCTCCAGTAAATGAGGTGAAAGCTGTTCCTTTCTCTGTCATGTTGGTTCCATTTGAGTCCATCTATTTTCTTTATGAGTACCAAGGGAATAGTGTGACAGCTTCAAAGGCCTAACTTCTCTTCTTCTATACGTTTATTTATAGTAGTAGTAGCTACTTTATGTACTATCCCTTTATTTACAGGGAGGAATTTTTACCCTTCAAATTACCTATACTCTATATACTCAAGTAAACGACACCATTCTATGCTCCTGCATTTAACAATAGAAATAGTAACCTTAGCTGATGCAAACATAGTGAGTCGATAGTGAGTCCTTTGTTGACCAAGTTATAGAAAAGTGAGTTTCTTTAATGGCAAGGAACTCGCAATTAAAAATCATTTTACTATTTTTTCATCCCTGACCTCTCCTATTTATCATGGATACTAATCTCATATCGCTTCTCTTTGTACTTAAATACGTACTATTTTCTCGTCTCTTCTACCAGCTAAATTAAGTAGTTTCTCCAGTTATAGACGATACATACATTGGATTTGAAATGGATGAAATCTGGCTGAAGCTTTAGGATTATTTATAGATCCATTCAGGTCTGAATGAAGAGAGAGCGAAAGAATAGCAAGTTGATGGGACACTATGATAGTTTTTAGTAGTAGTAGCTGGAAAGGAGTCATTCCCAATGTTAACTACCAACTATTGATTCTTTAGACTGGGAAGGAGTGAATAAAGTTCTGTGCATTTATTACTTTTTAGTAGAGTTGGATTTGAGTAGCCATCTCTAACTTGGGAATGGTTCATACATATACAGGTTGATGATTGAACGGAACGTGACATTTGCTCATCTCTTGAACACATATCTCCTCTATCTATTTCCTCAAGGTGCTTCTATACTATTACATTACACATATAGTCTCCAATGAAAGGGATAATCATAGAATGGAACATCCGTTGGTGAGGAATCCATCATGAATACAAGAGTTTCGGAGGAAATGTCTCACTCTAAATAAGGTTTTCCCTTGCACCTCTGAAATGATTGAATGTCAATGTAGAATCATGGGCTGTAATGAGATTGTCAAGAATATAGTCACGGAAGACTGGGAATCAGATTGACAGAGAAAAGAAAAGGATTTTTCTCCTGTTTTTTCCACCACCGCACTACGCTGGGATTTTGAACTGGAAATTGGGGAAAAGTCAAGAAATTGACATTGGGGAATGTTCATTAAAATTGATAGCGTATCGAGCTAGCTTATTTCAACATAGACAGCACGAAAAAATCATGTAAAACTATATATATCGGATTATGAAAAAAGACATGCCTCTCTCTCTCTCTCTCTCTCTATCTCAAATGGAATATTTATTGATTTTTTTCTGGAGGATCCTCAATCATTTTCATGCAATTATGTATATTAGTATTTTTTTATTATAATAATTGTATACTATGAAAAAGTAAAAGTATCAGCTTGCCGTCATTTACTCTGCATCTTGTGTTCGTAGTCTCATTATAGTTTATGGTTACATAAATTATGCAACTTCTACATTTACGAGGAGGTTCGAAGTAATTGAGGACATGGAATTGGTAAAGTTGAGGGTAAAGTCGTCTTGAATAATTGTATTTTAAAATCTGTGTATGATGGGCAATAATAATAATAATAATTATTATTATTATTTCAAGCAATGACGTTCTATAAATATGATATCCTAAAGGTAAATATTTTCTCAGCTATTTTTGAACTCCCATGCACGCAGACAGTTCCGCTCCGAAGTTTTAGGTAGAAATATTAAACAGATTTTCTATCCTTTCCCAACTTCTCCTATCTTATTATTCTTTCCCTCCCCTTCCTTTTCATTTATTATTCATAAATTTTATGAATGTGTAATCTCACATGTACCACGAAGTTTACTTAATGTGTAAGTTATTGGATGAGGATTTTTACCCTTTGCTTATGGTTCAAGGACTAGAATAACATGTATATTTCAATTTCAAACTTATATGTAAATATAAATACGTAGATAAATTTCTGAGTATAGTTGCTTCCTTTGCAGTTGTATGATTTCCAAAGGGAAAAGTTAGAGAGGATCTAATGTTGAGTTGTTAAGCTCTTTTTGTTAATACACACACACACACACACTGTGTATATATTTTCACTGGACCAATAGTTGGCTCATTTATATTGTAAACATCAAGTTTAATCCTTCCTCCATAAATTATTTACCTACTCCCTACTCTACTTCATAGCTACTTGAAAGTAGACAAATATGTAGCACAAAATACTATAAAAGTCATGACATTAAGTATGTATTTTCTCATTAGAACCTTTTAAATTACTTACACGAGCATAATCTTTCCCTGAGTCAAACGTAATAATAATTAAAGTAATGAGAAGTCAAGCCATAGACTCACTTTACAAAAAATTCTACTAAAGTTTGTTTTGGCAAAAAAAGTAAAAAAGCAAACTTGCATAAAAAAAATGGAACACGCACCAGTCCAGGAAAATGTTGAGATTGCTCGTCCAAATTCCAATCAATTCTCTTCTTGCTATTTTTGTGACAATAAAAAAGGGATGACGTATATAATCCGGTTCACTTGAGTATACAAGGCCAAGTAGAGTTTCAATTCAATGTCTAAACTCCCAGACTAAACCACAACAGTTTGTTTACAACAGTCCTTTTCATAGAAACTCACTTAAGTTGGCAATTGCAGCAGAGAAGGAACAATGGGAAGAAAGTTTTGTATTTTCTTCCTCTCTTCTTCAACAGGCCTCTTCTTGTACTTACATCAAGAGGCTGTAAATAATTTTTACTAGCTTGATTTTTTCCCGTACAATTTTCTTATTATTCCAATCTGTTATGGAGAAGGAAGGTGTTGGGATTTTTTCCTTTTTTAAACCCAAAGTATCTCTGTTTAGACAAAAACGGGAAAACTCTCAAAAGTGGGGGAAAGTTTTAGACTTTTTTCTTTTGAAAAAGAAAAATGCACAACGTATGGAATAGATATGGTGGAAACTGTTTAATTTTGAATTCCGCTCAAGAATTCCGCTTGAAGATGAAGCAAATTAAGCATTAAAAATTCCTATAAAGAGAACTTCAAGCCTATCTGCTTATGGAGACATCGATGAGAGCAAATGGATGAGCTTTTGTGTTATTCTTTTCTCAATTTAATTTATACTATAAAATGCGTATTTGAGGGAACACTTTGGGGTGGTAGGGAAAGTCCTTGTGGTAATCAAGTGTATGTTCCAGGCTCTTCTTTTGGAGAAGAGACTTTTCCAAGTTTTGAAGCTTCTTCCTTTTCTTGAAGTTCCCTTTAGTTGGAGTTTTTTTGTGTAGGAGCACTTTTTGTACAGGCCTATTATATGACTGCCTTGGAAACTATATGTGGTTGAAGAGAAGCTGTTGTATTTGAATTAGAGAAAATATTTGGAATTTCCAAGGAATCCGTGTTTGGGACAGACGTCGGTGGAGCTCTGGGTGATTGAAAGTAGTGGAAATGGAGGGAATTGAAATTTAATGGAGCTTGAAATGCTTCCAGTAGTTTTGTCCTATAAATTATAATACCTCACAGACAAGCTCTGGCAATGAACTAACGTAAGTTTAAAGAAATGGTGAGCTTCTTATGTGAAGACAAGACTCTATAGAAGAATTTCTCAGCTCTTCTCCTTTCTCCCTCCTGTCTCAGCCTCTCACGTATCTACACTAACTGTAGCAACAGGTTCTTCATTCTACAGACCCCCTGACTTACTTTGCTCTCTCTCTCTCTCTCTCTCCGCTATACATTTCGTTTATCTCTCTCCAGAATTTATACACACACGACTGGCACATGTTTCCTTCGCTTTCTCGTTCCAATTTCCTATATCCAGCGGAATCGGTCTGTACATCAATCAGTTTACTATACATGGGTAGGGTAGTAGGGGAAGCCAGCCAAGAGAAACAAAGCACACATGAGTAGAATTCCTAACTATATATTTTTACATACATGTGAAGAAAGCTTTGGGGCCGTAGACACCACAGTGTGCATAATGGGCTTCCTACTACTATGAGACTTTACACCGTACTAGCTGCTGCGCGTTCGCGGGAATGTTCTCCCCTCTTTTTTCTTCATTCTTATATATCTTCTCTCAGAATAAATTTCTCACATATAAGTTTAATCCAAAAAATGTGAGAACATGAGCTCTGGAGTAAAATATACGTGACATTTTTCTATACCGTAGAAATATTCTGCTCCAGGCGAAAATAAATTCTCTACTTTTTTTCTCTTCTATAAATTTCCATTCAAAGTTAAAGGGGATTTAGTAGGAATGTTACTTGAGCTATGTATCATGACAGTCATTTTTAATATGTGAAAAAAAATTTTCATTAAGCGCATTCATGCTTACCAAAAATAAAATTGCTGAATTTTTCTAGAAATCTGAACATTGTGAAAATATTGTTACTCCTGTTCCAACAGAGCTACACTCCAATATTCCTCAAACTTGCACCAGTGTTGCACCTGTTTGAGTGAGCAAGAGGAGAGAGTATAGTGAGCAATCTAGAATTTAGTTCTTAGGATTTGTGTAACATGATACTCACTGGAAGAGTACATAGTAATTTGGTAGAAAGCGTTAAACGGTATGGTAAAGTATAGCCACCTGAAAGCAGTACTTTCTTCTGAGAGGTTCATATGTATATTTAAAATCCCATTAAAAGTTATTATTAAAAGACTGCGTCTGACAGGAATGTATACAAGTGTAAAATTAAATCCAAACGAGAGTTAGAAATTTGAGAAATGGAACGAGAAAATTATTGTAGAAAACGTGAAATTGGTGTATGTACAGGCGCCGTTGTAGGAAAATATAGTTGCTGTGATTATCTTTGAGGAACAAACAAATGGAGAGAAAAGGATTCTCTTAAGGAAAATAATAGGGGTAGAAAAAGTATGTCATATCATTTCGTCGGGCTACGTCGTCACCCGTAAATAAGCCATTTATTTATACGGTGGAGCAACGTCAGCGTCTTTCCACGACATTTTCCAATTTTTACAATAAAGGACAATCTCTTCCGCCGACGGAACCTTCCCAGGCTGGAACCACTTGTAAAGTTATAAAATATGAGAACCACTTTTTGAAATAGAGGAAAGCTTTGAAAGAGAACGGATCATTAGGAATTATAGTAGGATGATACGATATTGCTCTGATTCCACGGCGTTTCTTCCAAAGCCATTTCCAGACAACATCAAGTCAGGCGCAATTTGATACACTCAGTTTATAGACTCAAAAATATTTTTTCCAACTAGCCTTTTTCTGACCTTTGACCCACAGAATTGGATTACATTTCTATGACAACCATTCGCAGCAAAAGTGTTAATCATATGTTGAGGAGGCTGAGGAATATGATCTAAATTGAGCAAGAGAGGCCTCCGGATATTACATTACCTTTAATTCAATTCAGTCCGAAAGGTAGAGGTAAATTAAATTCTCAACCCTGGCAAAATAGATTTTTCTCTTAGCTACTATCACAAAAAATTTAATTAATTTACAGAGGAATTCACATGAAATGTTTGTTAATTACATGTTTTACCATGTTTCTAGCTTTTTGTTACTTAAAAAGGAGTAAAAATAACCGACCTAACACATGGAAAGGTTCTGGCAATTTCATGCATTTTTATTTCGGATTTTTTTAATGCTTGAAGATTGTCGGAACTCATATGGAAATTTTTTTTGCCTCTTGAAAAACCTTGCGTGAATCCACATGAATGTTTTCCTGAATAATTTTTAATAAGATTTACCAACCAGGTGTTTAATTGGTTTCGGTACGTAAGATTTTTGTCATTTTAGTACAAACACGAAACTCCAGACCATCAAATGAGAAAGAAATCGTGTCTTTGTGGAAGGTGAGTTTTCTACTTCATTCACACTATTCTTGAAGATCTCCTGTCAACGGCTGGAAGCATAGAAACGTTTCATGGGAGAAATTTCACTAGTGAGAATGTAACCCTCCGCTAATAGTATGGGATGGTGCTAAAAATAGCACATCTGCAGGTTATCCGTGTAGCAATAGAAAAGCTGTATCCGCAATATGAGCGAGTATTTTTCGCGAAACATGTTACATATATTGTGCAGCCCTCCAGTCCATAGGGAACGGCCGTACAATGTGTTGAAGAAAGATGTGGAGAAAAGTGCAAGTAAAGGAGTATAAGTGCTGAGGAAGCAGCGGGGAGAATAAGAGCAGGACATTTTAACAGGAGCGAGAGAAACATTTCTGCATCTGTAAAAATGATCTTGACAACCCAGGAAAAACATACAAATTCTGGGGAAATGTGTCGTAAAAAGTAACGGTTTTCAATGTAAAAACATATTAAAAATACCAAAAAATCAAACAGCTCTTCAAATTTACTTCCCATGTATTACAATCTGCTTCTTATTAAAATAGTTTTTACACTTGCAATGGCTTTGGAGCATATCTCAGAACGCTGAAGGAGAATTGATTGAAGGAGAAAATTGAGAGCTACATAGTACGAAATAGGATTTCAAAATAGGAACAAAAATGTGTAACGTAATAAATATTAAATGTGTTGCGGACAGTGTTTTATTCAGAGCTCTCCTTAAAGTTTTCAAGGGAGAATAATATTCTCAAGTTTTATTGTTACCTCCGGAATAACTGCGCACTATAAACAATGGAGAGGATCCCAAAAACAAATATTATTCTCCTTCCTCGCTCCAAGTGCTTATAACATTTGTGGCTACAGTCGAGTGCGAGTTTTTTCCTCATGTGTTTTCGCAACTCTTTTATCCTTTTTCACTCTAATATTTTGCATATAACTCTGTTTTTCAACTTGTCCCGACCTTGCATCTTTTCAACTTCACGCTACTCCTTTTTATTGTAGCATTAAAGGGGGGAAATCTCGAGCAAGTTTGTTATGACAGAGTATAGAGATATTTTATACCTTATTAATAATGCCGCAATAACTCCAACGTGACATTTACAAACGCTTTTAGTCCCTTGGATTGACTGGAAGGATGGTTGCGATGAAAAAATATCAAATTGTTTTTAGTATGTTACAGACAGGTTTTATCTTATATGGTCACTGCTGTGTTAGTCACCATTGTAAAACTAAGTATCGCGATATTTAGTAACGGAAGTGAAACATCTCTGGAGTTTTGACAAAGTAACGTACAGTTGTAGGAAAGGCAACTTGAAATCCTGCTACTATTTAAATATCTGCAGATAATTGATTTAGACCTGGGAAATTTAAATTCCTGTAGTTTTCTCAGTAGAATAATTGCTTTCATCTCGTTTGCCTTTTAAATCATTCTCATTGTGGGAAGTGGGAGTTCCAATTTACACAATTATTATTTTCATTTTCACGCATCCATGTGTACCCATAAGTTACAACACATTCTCCTGGAGTTTAATTCAAAATTGGCAATATAAATATGGAAACTTCAAGGCCCATTATAATTTATTACAGCTTAGATTTTTGCAAGCAGTTGGGATTCTTCTATCGGAAAAACTGTTCCTTCGAGGGACACTTTTCCTAATGAGTCGTGTAATATTTTCCTTTCATTTTGGTATAGTATCAAAAATTTCAGACCGAGGAGCTTCATATTTCAAAGTGGTTTTGGTGGTTTAAATGACGTGTTTTTTGTCCTATCCTGTAAAGAATGCCTTTGAGCTCAACGTATGTACAATTTTCGACGTTCATAATTGTTGTTTACATTTCCTTTCCCAGCACCCTTAACGCTGTCAACTGTTTCTTCAATTTTTTCAGCATTCTTATACTTTCCTCCTTACATAAGTGTGATAATGTACTTTTAATGAGCTACTCTCCCCATAAAAGCATATTTCAAGGAGCGTATGTGTGTGGTAAAAAGTAACAAGTTTTTTCTTACATTTTTTCCTATGAAATTTCAGAATAGTCTATTATAAAGTCGAGTTTCATATGAAATGCAGTCTATTAGTGGAGATAACTACATATTTGCATGAACTCAAAGTAGGAATATTAGAAAGATTTTTTCAATTTGTTAAATCCTTGTAGGAAGCTAAGCCACTTGGAAAGTGGTGCTGATCTCATGGACACCATGGGGAGTGGAAGGAGCTGATGGCATCATTAAAACTCCGACTCAGCAAGTTCATTGGAAGGTGGTAAAGTTACGCAATTTGATAAATTAAGGGATTCTGTATAAATCCTTAAGTTATACTCCATCCTCAACTCCAGAAGGTGAGCAATAATTTAGAAGATGTTCATGTACAGATGAAGTCTACATATATTGTGGAGATGTTATATGTTCCTCAATGTATATAATGAGGTTCTGGGCTTATTACACACATTCCTAAGCAGCTGGAGTTAGGATGAGTTAAAAAAACCATGGTTTGGAATTGGCTTAATTTCCATGACAATTGCCATAATGAGCCCTCTAATTAATGGAACGAGCTTTTACACGCTCTTGTTTAATGAGCACGTATGTCTTTTCTCACGTGCCATTCCAAACCTTACGTATAAAGTTTGCTTAAAAAACTGCTCTCAAGTACTGCATTTTCTCAATACTAATCTACTAACCTATAGAACCAGAGGCCTGGCGGAGACTTAGAACATGAACGTAGGAGTCACGTCCATGTGAAAGGTATCCATGTATTTCCATCAAGTTCATTCAGTAAATAAATGAAGTTTGAGAAGAGCGTCTGTTGAGCTGGATACTGTCATTCTGCCTTTGATGCAACTGTACACATGGTCTGGCTATAAGATATCCGTAAAAAACATGGGATTTTTACATTTACTAAATACATGTACATTATCAACAAAATATACTACACATTATCCACACTGCAACTTACTCCAACAGTTTACTTGGGAGCATTTATAATGTAATTAACAAGGATACGAGTCTGAAGGTTTGGGAAAATTCTCTCCAGGCACAAGTTTCCTCACTATAAAGTTGTGCGTGTGTGTAGTATGTTGTAAGCTTGTACATATAGTATTTACAAGACCGTTGAGAGTAACTATTCATTATATGAACCATGATTTTAAGTGAAACTGTTCCGATGAGTTGCGTGCACATAGTACATATATAGAACACACTAACGTGTGCCCTTACACTAAATAAATGAGTCTAGAATCTACAGCAAATATGTATAGGGTAAATGAATGGGCCTAGAAGCTACATACGAATATAAATAGCTCTTCCACTACTTACCGCGCACTCATCCATTGCCTCTATAGTTTAAAATTTATTTGCAAACAGAAACATGTTGACTTGACATGATTTTAACTTGGGAATTCACTTAAAATTGTACATAAAATAATTTACATACAATATGCAAATAATAGTCAAAAACACTCTTCAATACCAATGTAGCTCAATATGCTTGGGTTCTTCGGAATAACTGTACATGCTCTACAACTACTACGAATACAACTACTATTCCGTATTTACTTAATTCAATACATTTTCCCTATAGAGGTTCCACTTGAAACTCGTGTGGAATCTGAAAATGCGTTACACTTGTACTATTCCATTCCACATGAAATAGTCAACCACATACTCACGTATAGAATCAAATAATCAAACAAATCGCTTCCACTCTGAGTCGCTCCTCCATCTTTACACAGAGAGAGCCAAGTGCTATAATCAATGATTTTACTCTCCCCATACTCTTCCAATACATTGTGTGTAAATTCAACCCAAGATTTTTCACATTCCCAAAAAACGTTTGGCTAGAATTCTACCACCAAAGGTCACTCTCCCGCTGTCGAAACTTTTACCAGAGGGAATTTATGCAATTCACACGAATTCCAATTAATTTTTAATTTCTAATGAACATTAGTTGCTACTTTGAACTCTCATGAAAGGGAAGCTGGATGGAGGGAGCTTTGTGTACATAGTCAACAGATTGAAATCCCGTGTTAGTTACAGATAAAACTAATTATTGAATCCACCCACCTGACAATCACGTCTTTTTTACTAGTCGTATCCGTCCGCATCCCACTCAAAATGAATGTACAAAGAGGATATCGGAGAGACTGAATTCAAAAAGGAAGCGAGGAAAAAAGTAGGAAATAACTCCTTTTCCCATTGAGTCCACTATAAATTAAATGTTATAGGAGGAGATAGATGGATGCCTTTTAGTATTTGTAATATTTATTCCTTTCCCAATCAAGACCTATGGTAATGAAAAGCATGGCCAATTCCCATTAGAGACAGGGAAAGGATTTTCAAGTGAGTGAAAGCAAACGTATGTTCAACTTCTACCAAGGGAATGATTCTATGAAGTGGGATTAGGTTAGGTAGGGAAATTATTGGGGAGAGGAGAGGAAAGGAAAAAACTTGGTGAAAACTTCAATATATGAACATCCAACCCGTGGAATTGAGGATTAGCCTCATGAAGACGACAGCACTCTATTGTAATTCCTTACCCTAACTTATACTTTGAAAACCCATATGTACTATAGCTATGGAACTTCCAGCTCTCATACTACATATACTCTTATGTTAAGGACCATTGGCATGTTTTTTTGTTCGTTGAGTATTCCCAAAGTATGTGCATAATATACATTCAAGAAAAAACCAATAGGAGGGAGTGAGTGAGATGCAAAGAGAGATGAGATCTAAAATACCCAGAGAATATTAGAGAAAGCATATTGAATTGAATGCTTGTAGAAATATTACATTAGCTTTTTTTATCTACTCATGTGCACATAGTATTATACTTTGGATATAAAAGTCTATTGATCAATACATTTCCCCTTGGATTTTTTCCTTACACCCGCCCTCCTCCTTTTCATGTGTACTAATATATTACTTACCCATCCTAGTAAATATACATATATCTACGTGCAATCCATCAAAAACTACACTATCATATCCTTCATATGAAAATATTTTATCCATGCTTTTTCTACATTCCATCCTTGTTTGAATGCCTTTTTTTCATTCCACATCTTATGCCAAGTAAATAATATTTTGATAACTCAGAACTTGTGCAATTGAAAAGAATAATCATTCTCATATGTCTCAAAAACTTATATTTGGCAATGGAATTGGGTCCTTTTGAAAAATGGTATTTTTCAAAATTGAGATCTCTCTCTATCTCTCCAGTTATAGGGAGGAACGTACAGGTATTTATATGCACCTTATAAGGTTCTTAAGGTTTTTCTATTTATGAAGCCATATCTTGGCCATTTTATTGCTTCTTTGTAAATATTTTCAAAGGAAAGCATAAAACCTGATTTAAGAACCATATCCTTGCTCTTCTCCTAGGATCTTTTATGTGAAGGAGGACATAGTTTGAGACACGATATAAAAAGATGTCTCGCATAAAAGGAAAATAAGGGTGGAGGAAAGCTCATACACCAGGAGGAGCAGAGAGATAAGAATGATGAACTTTATGAGGTAACAAGGAGTGTCTTACATATTTGGAACCATCTTGTGAACGTGAATTGATACATGCCCCAACATGTCATTCACTACTCCTTTTACACAGCTGTACAAGTACCTACATCTTGTTCACATAGGAACATAAAAAAGGAATTCCTTTAGTGTCATCCACATGACAATATTCATAGGATTCATGTGTATCTGGATGAAAATAAAGTAGCTAACAATTGGGAGAGTTTAGAGCTGGAGGATTTTAGAAAGAGAGCTACTAGTAGTAGGTATTTTATTTGTGAGTAATGAAACGGAGAGAATTGTGTGTGTAAGGTATGTACGAGGTTGGGTGGTAGGGCTGAGCGCTCTTGTAGTGCTTTCACTATTTTTTCTCAGCTTTGACTGACGTTGTCCTTTCTTCCTGGGACTTTATATATATATATATATTGGAGACAGAGAGAGAGAGAGCGAGAGAGAGGCACTTACCTCCAATTATTTTGATTAAAACAGCATCCCAGGGCTCTTATCAAATGAAGGGTATTAAAGAATTTGAAGGGAGTCGCTCCTTGGCGGAGGACTCTAATTGTATTTTTATACGTAGGCACTTTCTAAAGTTTTTCGTATGGGAGAAACTCTCCCCATCCATTTCTTCAATCCAATCTCAAGGATTAAAGGTAGGAATAATTGAGAGTAATTTATTTTCTTTTACGAGGATTCCGCCCCGCGCTTCTCCCTACAAATTCTTGTTGTATGTTACTCTTATGGGAAAAAATGCTACAGTTTCATACTCTTATTATTCAAACGTGAATTTTCCTTGGAGGTATTTGGCGAGTGGGAGATTGGATATGAGAAATAACAGGATAGGAGAGGATGGATTGGGAGGAATTTTGCGAGAGAAAGTAAATTAAATGGAAAAGTACGTAGTTTGGGGTACTTTCACTATTTGTATGTATATATTTTTATAGAAGAAGAATGAAGATAGTTGTATGAGTTTTTCCACCACTTACCCCAATTTCATACCTTAATTCTCTGGTTGCTCTTACACTTGAGCAAATTTGAAACTCACTTTGGGAGTATGGAGTTTCTTTTTAAAATAGTAGGTGAGTAGGTCGGTGTGGTAGAAAAAAACAAAAGTTTCTTTTTCATTGACTTTCAAAGGCTCAAGCTCCCCATAGGATATATTTTACCTGGAGAATAAAAAAAGTTTTTTGGTCTAGACAGGTGAGGATAAACTTCAAAGTAATGTCCTCTTTCATGTCATATGTGGCAGTGCATTTTACTCTAACACAAGCCAACTGTACACGCGAATGCATAACCAACTAAACATATTTTAATGGAGAGGCTTCCTGTTCAAAAGTTATAAAGTCCATATATAAACTTGTACGCATAAATCCCATTAATACATGAGTTAGAAGTGTAAGACAAAATTCATCTCTTTCCAATATTAACATATCCAACTAAATACATATATCGTCGGCTAAAGTCCAAAGGAGGTATATGCAGAAATGGCTTGGACGGGATTCAACATGTACTTGCATGCATAAGCGTTTTCTGCATATACAATAGCTCGTTTTGGACTTTAGCCGACAAAATTCAAGCCCAAGGGGAAGTGAAATGTAAGTATAACTGGCAATGCGTCTATGTAATGGCGTGAAGGATCAAGCTTTTAAGTATAAAAAGTAGTGTGAAATCCCTTTGCAACTGGGATTTGATTGAGAATGTTTTCTTCAAAACATTCACTCTTTCCTGTTTCGTTCCAGTTGGATTTTATTTTTTGTTGTTGTTGGCTCGGACGGTGAAAAGCGGGAGTAAATGTATGTAATTGACCTTTTGTTATTTTCCCGTAAAGATGCCAGCATGCTGAAAGGCATGATATGCAAGTAAAAAGTTGTGAGTTTCAAGCAAAGTTACATTTTAACTTCTATTTCTATTCATGTTGAAATCACAATATTGTATATGTACGTGAGTTATGTAGCTTAACGTTCACTCAAATGGCAGTGTTCAACACATTACAACGCTTTACAAAATGTGGTATGTATATAAAAATGACCTGTGCCCATATTTAGGCCCCTTTGTAAAATAAACTTTTCCCGGAGAAAGAAATAACTTTATTATTTCACTGATGCCATACTGGCATTTGCCTTTCGACACAGTACATAGTTTCCAGTTCGGTTACATATAGTTAGATATTAGAATATCATTGACAATCAGTTATATAAATGGTTGTATGCGATTCTATAAGAATCACAAATTATAGCAATAACTACATCATTTAACATTTGTTTAGGATGTTTAAATCGCTGTCTAAATGATTAAAAAAAATTGGAATAGTTCCACGTGCCCCAAACAACAAGCCAATAACCTCAATCCCTTTAAGTCCATATTTTTCCTTAAAAACGAAACACAAGGCTCATAGATTAATTTCTTTTCATGAACCACTTGTATCGGCTGATTTCTGTCAATCTCCCATGGAACTGTAGGATCGATAATGTATCCAATTTTGGTTAATCTGTTGAAGCACAAAATATCAACTCTTCTCGTAGAATCGTTTTCACCAACACAGTGAACTTGCTCTACCACAGACCAACCTGGTTTTTCTCGCATATATTTTGCTATAATTGAGCGGACTTCATTGTGTCTGTTATTCCGTAACAATTCACCCTTTTCGCAGAAACCTAGGACATGAGCCAGGGTTTCTCTCCGAACGCACCCTTCTAGTCTGCATCGGGATCCATCTTGGCTCCTGCCGGGTAGATCTCTTACTGGAAACACATTCGTTGACATTTTGAGTGCTGAAACCCACTCTGATCCAGTCAGTCCACATTTACTCATTATTAGCTTATTTCCAAAAGTACTTTCTTGGTAAAGCTCAACACCCGCATCTCGATGAGGTTTAATACTCCATTCCTCGTACTGCTGATTTTGTAATTTTTCACGGATCAATTTTGTCAACTTAACTTCTTGTTTACTATTAGACTGAATATTCAAATAAGTAGCCATATCTTCATCCGTAATTCCAACAGCCTTTCTACACTCCTCCATCTCCATTTCACAATCTCTACCATAAGGAATTATCTCCAAACCAGAATCCAATAATGTCTTGCTTATATTAAAATGTTGCAAAAACACTTCCCATTGAGCATTAAACAATTGCAAACCTCTAATTTTTCGATGCGTATACAACATTGAGGATGGTATATCATCTGACAACCCCAAAATTTCTTTGATACTAAAAGAAATCAATTTATTGAGATCTACCAAAAACTGTTTAGGGATCTTTGTACGTAATGAAATAAAAATTGTCGCTATGTAGCATAGTGTGAGGTTGAAACCTCTCATTGCCGGGTCATTTGCATGACCCTAATATTGTAATAGGATAGCTAGCTAGGATAAGGATGACTTGTGTCATCATCGTCAGTTGGTACTTGTCCGTCCACCTGGACAGACCTTCTCACCGCTAATAAACACTAGTTCTTAAGTATACACTAACCTACGCTACGCTATTCCTACACTTATTACTCATAACCCTCACCATATCCTCATTTAGTATGTAACCTAGCACGTAAGAGAGTATCCTCTCATTTGGTCGAGGCGCGGGTTTTTCCTTGAAAAAATCGGTCCTTTAATTCCTCCAAACGCCAAGCGAGTCAGAATTTAGATTTTTTCCTGCCTACCCCAGTTACATCTAAACCCCTACCGCCCTTCTAATATTTTTTATACACAGAAGTGTACGTGATTATAGTTAAAAGTGCAAAATAAATCGTTCTGCGAACACTGCAACGTTTTCACGAAAAACCTTTATTTTTAAGTTGTTCTTCACAAATGTATCCTGACGACCACCTGGAACATTAAAAAGTACATGGTCATCTTTTGTTAAAAAATTCAGGTGCATCTTATTTTGTGAAAAAACATTGTGAAAAAAGTGCAAACTCCAAAGAAAAAGTGAGTTCAGTGTGTGCACTTATTGACATTGTAGTACATATATAAAAAGTGCTACACTTACGATATCTGTCAGCGTTCATCATTCAACCGGCAGTATACAGATTTACAATTTGCATCTTTCACTGGAGAAGTGAGGCCACGTCCATTGTCAGGCTAATCTGAACCGACGCTCATTAGTCATTCAGAGAGG
>JAQFXU010000370.1:0-57757 GCA_034693705.1 Spatulosminthurus flaviceps | reverse complement strand
AGCTCGGTCGACGATACGGCAGGGGATTGCTTTGGAACCATGTGTTGTTTTTTGTAATAAACTATACAAACAAAAATTATTTAATCAATGTATAAAATTTGATTTTACTTGCAATGAGGTATTTTACAAGTAGTGCCGTTTATTAGTACTATGAATGTGTAAGCGATAAAAATCGAAGTACGAAAGGTGCTTTAGGAAAGTACACGGTAAATAATTGACGCGAAAGCGAACAAGGTGTTATGGATATGAAAGTGGCCGAAAGGCAAAGGAGAAAAAGACGGCGTAGGTCATTTCACATGCAAAAGCGAAGTAGCATAATTCTGCGAAAATAAAAGGTCTTTACTTTAAAAGGAATGAATCATAAAGCATATTAGTTTTTTTCTGCGCATATAATGGTCAAAAAGAACAACCATGTAAGAGACATTACTAGGTCATTTAACCGGCAATACGTGCAACCATTTTCGCGGAATACAAGTGTGTACATTAAATACAAGCACAGCATGTACCATAAGTCAAGAACAAACAATGTACCGTTTATATGGCATTTGTCGCCTAAGACTTGAGGGGCATTTGTTGCATTCCCGCCTAAAGTCATTAAGTCTTTCCTTTCGCACGGTCATTTAGTCTTTTCGAATGAAAACATTTAATGCATAATTTTGCTTAAATCTAATTCGCATTTATTGACCTTTTATTAACCATTTAATCGTTTTTTCCTTACAGTGCTCAAGTCAAGTGATATTTTCATTGTGGTTTCATATACAGAAATGATTTTTATGGTATTTTCAAGCTTTTTTTCTTGTTTACTGGTAAAATACCTTGGAGGAGTGTAATATATCCTAATATTGACTAAATAATGGCTATATAATGGGGGTTTCCCCACACAGTGCTATTTTCCTACTTTTATTGGCTACTCATTATTCCTCCAGCGTAAGGAATGTGAAGAGAAGACGAAAAAAGATCAGAAATCAAGTTGTGGTGGATGAGAGAGAGTAAAAAAAACACGTAGGATCACGATGATGAATGTACAGAGCCCCGCAAAAATTTCCAGTTTTCTTCTACATTCCCCTCATATCAGAGGAGTATTGTACATGTACAGGCTACTTGTACACGTATATACATATATACTTGAGTTTCTTAAGCACACATATTTATCGTAGGCCCTCGTAAATATGTGAAAGAAGCTTGTAAGAAATCCCTGCTTTCTGACAACCATTTGATGTTTTGGGTGAGGCTTTACTAGTTTTTTAAACTTTTCAAATCTCCACTACATACTCACTCATCAGTTATTATTACAGGACAACTTCCCGGACTTGTACTTCAACAGGAATAAAATAATAGAGACTAGTTTATAAAAATATCCTGTTCAAGTGAAATGTCCTTTGTATGTATGCCTTCTACTTCAAATGCTCTTTCGAATTTTTCCATCCTCACAGCTTAGCTTTTTCAGTCACCACAGTATATAAAGAAACTGCGCGTAAAACAATGTGTTATAGTGTGACTCCTCTTAAGTATCTCCTTAAGTAAGTAACCTTTAGTGATACTGACTAAATTTATATGAGCTGTTGTTGGAGGTTTGAAGATGAGAGATTTTTTTTTCGTGGCTATTTGGTTTTTGGTGAAGATGCACCTGTGTTTTGTACTTGAAGGCTGGCTTGTTACTTGCTAGTTCCTCGCTCACCTGTACACTTTGAGTTTTACGTATATACGTATTCTATGAATATGTACTTAAGATTCTCTCACACATGGAAATTCAACCTTATGCTTGCAACCTGTAATTGTAGTACTCTATGATGATGTTACGAGGGAAGAGTTTTTTTTTAAAATGATTATGTATCGATTGTACGTAGGTATATGAGTGACCATATCTGTGTATACTTACAGTGTGCGAGTTGGGGTTGTAAAGTATGGAAGGATATGAAGACAATGTATGTATATTTGTATACTTTGAAGTGTGTGACGTTGTCGTATACGTGGCCTATGAATGGAGATGGGACGATGAGAGAGACAAGTCTTGCGACCAAAGGTTTCAAAATGAGACACTAAAACCGGCACACCTGTACCACATTTTTGATTGGTAGCAATTGATTAAAGTTATCCGATAGCTTGACGTTAACATGTAACTTATTCAATACCTATGCGTACTATTGTTTCCATCTCCCACTTGTAATTATAGACCTATCCCCTAATAATACACTTTGAAAATAATAATAAAAAAATACATGAGAAATTATTATGGACTCAAATCACACATCTATGACTATAGACTACGAACAAGTGTTAATAGATTTTTTACGAGCATGTTATTTTATCTATCTCTCTCTCTCTATACCTTTCCTAAACATGAAATTCTATACTCTTAGAAATGAGTTATGTAAATTTAAAGCAACTTACACCTAACTCTCCATCGAAGGCTTGTACGTATACTATTTACATTGTATAGTTGAAGAGTGGAGTGGGACATACATAATTGAAAAGTCTGTATGGAGTAATAAGCTAGAGCCCGTGGTGAAAAATAATTAGACAGTTGACAGGAGGCTAATTGAAGGGGGTGAGATGATGAATCCGATATGTCACCTGCCTTGAAGTCCAAAATGGCCATTGGATTTTCGTACAACTTTAATAGATTTGGCAACTTTATACTCCCGAGACAGCTTGGAACCACATTTTTTCTCAAGACTCCTCGCAGTCTGACCAACATTCTTGACTCTTGTCCTACATGTCAGCCACTTGTTACTAATTCACTCAGCCCATCACTTGTTTAACCAGGGACAGCATTGTCTTATTGTTGTATGTGTGTGTAGGTATAACTTACTTATATTTGTACATATATATGGGCTTTCAGTCGCCTCCTCTACTGTATGTACATATGGAATAGGAGAAGAGTCTTGAGAAAAATTCTTGCTCACATATCTACTCCAAACATACATGCCTTCACACTTCCACTTGTTAACATATTCCTTTTTTTACGACTTACTAAAACTCTCCATATACGCTATTTACTCTTACCCCTTTCATGTAGTTTCATGTACAAGGGTCCCCTACTTTTTACCTTAAATATATTCCTAGACAATTTCCTTTTCTTTAAACTTCTCCCCCTAACCATGGATTTAGTAATCCCTAATTATTATTCTACACCTATTCAATTCTTCATTGGTTCTTTATGCAGTACTAACAACTAACAACAAGCATTGAATACATAGCAACTCCTGCTTTATTTAAAACTCAACAACTTGACATGAAACAATGATAAACCTTTACATTTGCAGTCCCATTCAAGTAGCTATGTATGTGCTGCGGACCTCCTCCACATTTTTACATGGTCACTTTCATGAATTTGAAAAGGTGCTCGAAATTTTTTTCTATAGTTGGAAATCCCTTACATCCACTCATCCATGTCTATGCTTGTAACAATTATTTGCATTTCAAGTTTTAATTCCAGCCATTTCATCTTTACCCGCTACAGTTCCTGATTTACTATTCCTAAATATGAATTTCTATACAACTTGAATATTAATGAGATTGTAAATGTTGTGGTTGTCTTAAGGTAGTATTAATAAGAGCCATGAAATTCGCTACTGTCTACAATGTAGACTACTTACTAAAATTACAATAATTATTATTGAATTCTGAGTGAGCCCACACGGAAGTTGACATGCCTTTATTTCAATTTTAGACTTTCTCACACTTCATTACACATTTAAATGATGAATGCCAGGCTGTCACAATAGTAAATAGTGTGTGACTGATATGAACAAGATTTTAGTACAATGATAATAATGAATCCATAATGGTACAGGCTAATAGTACAGCTATACAACAAAGAAATTTACTCAAGTACACTGTACCTCATGCCCATTGACACTATTTGAACAGTATACGGTAACATTCTGGAACATTCCCATAGCATGACTTTTCCTAGTGTTAACATTACAACGATCCTACTCTCCTTAAAGTTATACCTACATTGAATGGATTCCGTTGACCTACACTTCTCAAGGAGGACTGTGTGTGTATAAGGGAGGCTTAATAATTCCACCGGAGTCCCCTACAGGAAAAGCAATATCGACTGACGAAGAACCAAGAAGAGTGTGTATATGGTGGGAATACGGACAAAAAAAAGAAAGAAAGGAAGAAAGAGAGGATTAAATTGTCACGGTAAAGTGTTTGACAAGTCAAGCCTCTTAAATGAGTCAAGTAAAAGGAGAAGAGTAACAGAAGCTACACAAGGAGAAACTTAGTGGAAGAGTTTTCTTGACGGCTGAACAAAAGTACGATTAAACTCAAGTCAAATAAACCCAAAAGGAATGAACCTCCTTTTGTCACTTCTGTCCACATACTTGTTCATATATTTTTACTTGACAAGGCAATACACTGGATGAGAATGTCCCGGGTTCCCCTTACAATTCTTTTAAAATCTTAACTATTCTACTGTTCTTCTCTTTTATTCGTAACTGTTACTCCTTACTTACAGCAATTGGATAAACTTCCTATGTGCATCATGTAATACATATAGAATATTACAGCAGACCATGATATTATATGCATATTGTATATACACACGTATTTACATTATACACATATTTGTACACATTGCATTGGACGAAGCTAGCGTCAAATGTGAGTCCAGCCCAGTGCTTCTTCCCCATATTAATTCCTACATGTATGAGTCGAGAAGAAAAAATAACTTGAGAGAAGAACATTCTTTGAAAAAATTAGTTTTACTGTCATTTTAACCAATGACATGCTCAACATGCCATACACGAACAAGGGAATGAATGATAAACCAACGACAAGTTTTTTTTCCAAGATACGTACGTAAAATACCTCTGTTATTTTACTATTTTATCACATGCAATGTTCTTATCCTGGCAAGATTCAAATTACTTGTTGAACACAGGGATTTTACATAATTTCCACAACAACATCCTCTTTCACTATATAGATTCTCATGCACCAAAATCAACGACACATCCTTTTAGGCTACCTTAACCTTCTCAAATCTCATTCCATTTTACATGTTGTTCTCATCGGATATTTTTTTATTATACATATATGCATCTGTGTATTTATGAGTTTGTGAGGAGCGAAAGGAGGAGAAAAGGTAAAATTTTTTCCTCCATGGTGATATATTTGAAAATGGCAAAAGATTCTCCCTCCTATAATGTTACACTACAAAAGTGCAGTGTCCAACGTCAGTCGTAAATTAGCAATTTCAAGCGAGACTTTCCCGGAACTAGTCATTATTTATTTTATTATGTCAGCTTTTATGCAGTGAGTATATAGTTAGTTCTAATTATAATGTCTTTGTGGATAGGAGCAGATAAGAACGCAGAACGTCCTTTTGCGATGCGATGCTCAAAAGGATTCTCTCTGCTGGTTTCGATATTCCTTTTATGCATGTTGTAATTGGAGGGTGTGGAGAGAGAGAGAGAGAGAACTTTGCATTATTTTAATTTCAGTACTTTTCTACATACTCCAAACCTTTAAAATACATGTGTTCATTCAGGGTGGAGGTATTCTATTTTCTACTTTATTTATAGAGAGACCCCACAACTCACACTATATATATAAAAACGTGTGCAAATATTCCTTGAAGTTCCTCTTCATTTGTTGCGGTTGCGTCACATCCATTTCTTTCAATACATCAAAATATTTCTATGCAAATAATCTTTTAAAAAAATAATAATGGTGCTACAATTAAAATCTATGTTCTGTTATTTATACACTTTTAATCATTTGATGGGGAAATCTCATTGAGGAAAAAATTATTGAAAGGTTTTCTTCTATATGGTCTGGCCAACACTTACTTAAACTACCCCTGGACACAAATGGGTGAAGATGAGTGGAGAGGAGTGACAAGACAATACAATGCTCATCTTCGTTCTTGTGACTTGTGAATGAATGAATTATGCATGAAGCCAAACCTAAATTTTGACCGTGACGACAATCAAAACGCTTTTTCTCCACACCTCTCGTCAAACAAAAAAATATAAATTCATTTTTATACTACCTCTCATATTATGTACCAAAAACTCTTTACATGTTTAATCTTCACTACATAGTAAAATTGTCCATCTCTATATTGAAAGACCCGTTTTGCCAATACCTTCAATGTCCTTTTATACTATATCCATGTATTTTGATAGATATACACAGCACAGCTCTGTAAAATAAAAATCACTCACTCTAAGTATACTAAAAGCAGAGTCACCATTGAAGTTAAGTAGACTTGAAGAATGAAATAAAGGGATTTTGGAGCCATAACTTCCCAATATCTACGTGTATATATGTGTAGAGTACACAGTGTACTAAATGAATAGTTAAATTATTGTACAATACAAAATCGAGATTCAATGTCGTAGATACTATAGTAAACTATAATATCTATATGGACATTTCTGTCCATTACATCCAAGGTGTATAGTGTAAGAGTGTAAAGGGAGGAGGGACGTATGTGTGGATGTAAAGTATAGGAAAATGTATAATAATAATTCTTGTTATTTTGTTGAGAATATATGTTGCATGTCACGCTCATCTTCACGGCTATGCATCCTTTAAAAAGCGCTTTTACCAAATCTATTGAAAGTAATTACTTGCAGCTGAGCACACAAAGGAGCTAATCATCCTTTGAGAACGTACATAGGAGAGTACGTGTACATACTACAAGCCTCTTCATCCAGTCAAGAGTGCATCAAGACATCTTGAGTTATTAATGGATTCCCTTTAGGCGTCCTTATATCTCTACAACTTTGCATATACGTTTGAGAAGACTTGGTATTCATGCAGAGAGAGAGAGAGAGAGAGATTCAATGCATGTTTTTATGAAGCCTTGCTTATCCATGGGATTGAATAGAGAGAGAGAAGATACACCTTCGCTCAGGCGTTTTCTTCCTCCACTACTTTCCTCCTTGCTCATTTCCATGTTCAATTTATGTTGAAATGAATGGCACGGCTAATCATACAAGCATGCATTTGTTACTGCCTGCAGTTTCTTAATTACTGACAAACTACTATAAATCATGGAAGTAACTTTTCTTCTATTTAGTCAAAATATAATCCTCCGGCTTTAGAGAATTAGAATATTTCTGGACTGAATTCTACTACAAACTCTGTTGTCCCTTCTCCCATTGTAGCTTTACCTCAATATTGAATAACTCATCTAACATTATTCTGAAAAATCTAAATTGATTGTTAAATTAGGGTTTAAATTTTTAGAAATCCCGTTTATTAAGTTTGCTGTAAGTCATAGACCCTGTGGTAATCCAAAAAAGGGATTTTCCCGAAGTACGAAAGGTGTGGAAAAGGCTTGAGAATGTGGAGTTGAAAAAAGTAATTATATTTATGGATAATGATAAGAACGAAAGTGGGTGGAAAAATTTCAGGGATTTTTTCAGTAAATAAGTTTCTCCTATGAGCTTTTGCTTGATTTTGTATAGTGTATTTCGTACATAGGGTGGAGAAAATACACCTTACGGTAAAGCAGTTCACATGAAGAGGTCCTTTGACAACATAATTGTTTTTATTGTCATACTATTATGAATTTTTTAATGACTTTTTTGAGGGTATTTTTTTAAAATAGTATAGTGTGAACTGTAGGTGGTAATTTAGGCTCTATGAACCTTCCACTTATTCAGGTTTAAGGTTAAAAAGTCGGCATCATTGAGAATGTGAATGTTTAGTGAAGTGCGACTGGGCGCCAAGCAGTCTCGCACCTCTGTGTAACAATTCACCGGAGGATTATTTAGTAAAGTGTTCACCTGCATGCACTCTCGTCGCTCTTTCTTATATTTTTAAACGTCTTCTTCAGCCTTGTTCACTATACATACCTACGGTGTCTCAATATATAAATATGTCTATACTGGGACAAAGCTTTTACATTCTCTTTCTAAAAAATTCAAGGAAATAAATTACAATCTGTTGCTAGTACTGTAGATTATCGGCTTGATGTATTGGAGCTGAGGATCATAGTATCTCTTGCTGTCTAGAGTTTTCCTATGGGCATGGAACTATGCTTTATTATTCGGTGAAACAATGTGTTATTTTTAATTTTATCTCTCTCTCTCTCTCTCTCTTCCTCGCTCTACTATTACACGTTACACACACTTGGTCAGTATTACTATTTTAAGAGGATGTGCGTAGGTATATACGAAATAAGACTATTTTATGCTTCCTAACTCCTTCCCCTTTAGCCATATATATATATAAATAGATAACACAAGCACATCTTCCTGAGAGATGTTATATAACCTTCTCCTCTTATGGAACATGACATAATAGCCACAGCTGTAGAGATTTTTCTTGGGTGTGTGAAAACGTAGCTAGGAGAGACAAGGATATGAAATGGAGCAGAAAATAATTTTTAACAGTACCAAATAAGCTCAAGTCTTGTATAAGATGCTCACAGGTGAGATTCAATCTATAAGCTAATTTCCGTTCATGTTACATACTTCCAAACCCATGCGCAGTGTACACCAGTGCTCTATACATATTCATAAATATTTCTCCTCCAGCCACCCAGGTGTGTAGTTAGCTCTGGAGGCTAAAATTATAATTGTTTGTGTACAAGTATAGGCACTGGGAATGTGTAGAGGGTGGGAAAGGGTGGATATTTTTTTTATTCAACTAACGTTATCTTTAAGTAATCAGAAATTGTCACATCCAATGATTGCCATGAGGAACTTCCATAAAATATTGACTTGAAGCTCACTCTAAAATCTAGACAAATCCAACCACCAAGAATTAGATCCCGCCAAAATGTTATGATTTTTCTATTCTCTTAGTTATAAGTACTGACATAAAAATAACTGCTGAAATTTATTGGCTCTGCTCTGGCAAGAGCAAATTGTCAGTGCGGAAAGGTTAGAGGTCCACAATTTTATGGAGATTTGGGTCATGCAAATAATATGTGAAAAAGTTTATGGAAGAAACGACAAATCCGAGCTAGTGGTGAAGATATGATTTAGTTGGTTCGTCAAATAATAAAAATTATTACATGTATTATTTAATGATATTGCTTGGAGTCTTTGAAAAATTCACCAATGATAATTCATGTCCCTGCGTGTTTTACTCTCTAGGGAGGAAGGGTAATAATAATTGCATTTTTCACATTTGTTGCATGTCAATGTATAAGGTCCAATTGTTACACAAGGTTATTCTACCTTTGATTTCCCCATGTAAGAGCAGCAGAGTAGCCATGGACGTTTTTCTCTCCTCCTTCATATGTGGACAAAATATAGAGAAACAATAAGATAGAGAGCAAAGAAGTGAGTAGATGTGAGTGAAGAGATCCAGGAAAGATAAAGTATCTTTGTGTCTCTATAAAACATGTTTTGAACAAGTTTTAAATGGCACTTACTTTTGACTGGAAACAAGAATCGTCAGAAATAAACACGAAAAGCTACACTTAAACATGTGAATGAACACGAACCATTACAAACTACTAAAGTTCCGAAGAACAGAAGAATTCTCTCTCTCTCTCTCTCTCTCTACAGATTCCAATCAAGCTCTATATAATCTTCTGAATGTAAAACTAGAGAGCTACGAACACGAACCATGTAATGATGAGTACAAGTCAATCTCATCATCATCATCATCCTCTCCATACTATTATTATTATTATTATTCATGCAACTTGTAATAAAGCTGTTGTTCTCAACGCACACAAACACACAATAATATTTTACTAATAATCCTAGACTCAATACCATACAAAAGTTTTTTTCCTACTTAGATTTTCCTGCAAATTCTTTACGACAATTATTATTACTCTCTATACTTGTTTTGCTATTTAGTGGTGTGGTGTACATACGTATGTAGCTGGAATATTCCCAACATGTTCGTGCCGATTCCTCTTTTAATATTTGACTCTGTTTTTTTTCTAACTTTTCAAGTTTATTACTTTTTTCATTTTTGTCTTTCTACTCGTGATTTCTACATACTTTTATTTCATAGGTTATGTAACATTATTGCAGTTGACTGGTATGTAAAAAAGGTTGTGGAAGAATTGTACCCTTTTCAGTTTTTCTCTCCCTGTAAATACTATGCATATATGAATTGTATAGGTGAGACACTTGAACCGGCTAAATATCAAAGGAACAATGGAACATTGGGATTTTATTTGCGTCCTTTTGCCAAATACTTTCAAGTAATAAAACATCTGCACGAAAGTATTAAAAACTTGAGCAAGTTGAAATAAATCTTGGCCAAATACATGAGTTTTACCATCCTTCACCACTTCCACCATATTCTTGTTTTTGAAATGTTTGCAAAAAAATTTAAATGCTACAAAAATACATGCTGAGTACATAATGTCCAAATATAAAAAACCTTGAAATTGGTCGTAAGAAAAGTTGCAAATTTTGTTACACCAGCTCATGAAAATTATATATACTTAAATTCATGCCCACAAAAATTTCTTCAATATTTTTTCCTTCACTTTCTTTACAAAAGTTCAAAGCCTATAAAATCCTGAACTTTGTACTCAACTTGTATGGAGGTACGTCCAGAAGAAACTTTGTAATATTGAGCGGTATTTGTCTAAGAAGATGACCACCTGTTGCCTGCATGTTTAGCTCTCTATGGATTTTTCATACCGAAAAAAAATAATTCCTTGGAAACAGAAAACATTACCGATCCCGTTGAAAAATTCAAAACTGGTTTTGAAAATACCGCTGATGAAGTCTACCGCAGAATCAATCAGTTATATGTTGTAGAAATGTAGGGGAACGTTCTTGGCTCTTCTCACAACATATACACATATAATAGTAATAAGGTTATATTTACTTTGTGGGTGGCAAAAGGTTAAAGATGTGCAAGATGCATGAGTGCTTTTTCTCACACGGTAAATATCCCATATAAAACAGGTCAAATTCGATCTACAGGTGAGTCATTATGGGAAGTAGAATTTTTGTGGAATTTGGAAAATCCGATGATGCCATCAACTTTCAATGTAAACGAGGGTACATTGTGAACCTGCCCGATCTGTCTATAAGAAGTTAATGGGATGTAGAAATTTTTTCTTGGGAAATATAAACCATACCTGCAAAATCCTTCAGAAAACTTTATAACTTTACCGGCTTTTATTTCTTGACTAATGACACCATCAGAGTGGAATGTCTGGACATTCCAATGTGTCACAGCCATTAGTAAATGAGGCGAGGGCATCCGTGGAACGGGTAATTACTACAAACGTTTCACATCTCCCAAAATCCTATACCCGCCATCCAACCAGCTTTTCAAGCCTATACCTATGAAAACATGTCAGTTATCGTCGAGTCTATGTAGGACGAATTTCATTGAAATATTCGGATGTTTTTATGTGACAGTCCATCTTGTTTTCATTACCGTACATTGTCCATTTCCGATATGATAAGGTGAAAGCGCCGTAGTTGGTACATCCCTCTACGGGTATAACTCATGTGGTAAAAAGCCATACACTTAAGTCGTAAATACTTGGTCTCTTTCAAAAGGGCTGTTCCATTGATACGGAGAGAAAAATTTCGGTGACTTTGTGAGACAAAGTGGAATAATAGAGATGCTTTTTGGATGTGAGATGTGTAATTTTCCCCCCCTTCTCTCTCTCTCTCATCAAATGGAGGTGAAGAGGAAACAAGTGAGTAATATATGGTAGGTGGTTAATATTTTTCTAGTAGTAGTTTACCACCATCCAAGAACTACGTAATGGTCGTAGTTTAGTAGTTGTAACAATGCAGAAACAAATGGATGGGATGACATTATTGGCATTCCAGAGCTGAGTGAGTGTGATTTGACGACCTCTCAAGACTTCACGATTGATGGTTAAAGAGTGAAGTGCCGGCCGGTGCTAAGGACGTCACTCTATGTGTTACTTATATCATTCATTTCTCCAGTTATTTTGTTACCTCCGTAGGAACATATTTACACTCAACGTTATGACTTACATATTTCCTCATGGATACTCCCATGGACATCGGTTCCCACAAATCCTAACAATGTCTTCTTTCCAAAGGGACCCACCACCATAATCCAGATGTTGATGGACCTATCGCTCTCTTCGTGAGAGTTGTTCCTTAAAACAATGGTCGGTGTGAGACGCAGGGAAGATGAGGGCTTTCCACTGTTACAGCTCAGATACATAATATAATAAGTAACTCGTATCTATAAAGAAAGGTAAAGTATAAAACTGTTGGAAAACAATCAGTTAACTCCATTGTTACTTTACCTCATAGCTATCTATCGTGAGGGAGCACTTGAATTGGAGCTGGTTTTTGGAGGAGAAAAAACTTGGACAAGTTAACCACGTAGGTACATACGTGGTTACTACACGATTAGCTGATTTATGATACTGACTCAAATTGATTGTCTGTGGAGCTGCTGGATATAGAAATGTTAGCAATGCACACACATCCCTGCTCCTAATGTTCGGGTATAAATGTTTGCAGGACCAGGTGAGTACGTATAGGACGTACGTTGCCGTACTATACTATCTACATGTGGAGGTCCAAGTGGGAACTTGAACTTAGATTTATATATTTGAACTTTTGACATAGATTTTCATATCTATATTATCCTATCCCACCTGTGAAGGTTTCAACCATTGCATTGTTTACACTATATTTCCTTTATTTTATGCTAAGAAGAAGAGTCTAATGGAAGTTAATAAGGCTCTATAATGTACTAATCTCTCTCCTGTTAAAAGTTAAAAATCCCTGATTCTAATATAGAGAGGGATATAATGTTCTCTGTGGATGAGTAAAAAGCTATGTAAATGGTGGAGCTGCATGTTCTTTATAATTGTGAGGTGCTTGGTCTTTTTAACGAAAGTGAAGAGTGTATAAAGTAAATATTTAGAGGTATATATGTAAATATTGTATGTACATATGAATGTATATATTAGGGCTCTATAATGTATGCTAATGCTTTAAGGAGGATTCCTTAAAGGAGTGAGCTAAAGGAATGATTGTTATTATCAGTGGATAGAGAGTGTGTATAAAAGGGGGTCCTGGGTAGGTCGAGGATAATAAAAGTTCATGATGACGTTTGCTGGGTGGGCCAAACCATCAAAACCCCCAAGCGCCGTCAAAACCTCCGGCACAGGACAACAACTTTATAGACATGATTTTTCCATTTTCACTTCTTCAACTTTTCTCGGCTGTCTATTTTGTATTATTATTCTTTCGCTGAGTTACAACCACATATTGTTAAAGGTAGTGTGTAGGGTACTTGAATGATTTCAAAGCTCGCACTCTCCTCCTCATGACTACATTACAGTATACGTTGAAAAGTTACCTTTTCCCTTCCTTTACTATTACTCTTACCATTATTATTATTATTATGTACTAGTAGTAATAGTAACTGTTGTTGGTCAAGTGTAAGCTCCGACTACAACATTAACGACATTACACAACAACTTTTATGCACTTGTACTTATTGTTAGTTTATTCCATTGTCCTCCATTCTCCTCAATCCTCTATTATGGATTTTCCTATTATACGCTCACCCTAGAAAAGAGCAGTCGACTGTGTTAACACACTGAGCACACTATCCTTTTCTCCTCTAGTTCCAGTCCATCTATGTATATATCACATTTATATACATGTATGCATTTATACGTAGATACTTGTTGCATAGAGTGAAAAGCGCCGCCCTGTAGATTACATAAAAAATTGGCCCACCTAATCGCCTTCCCTCAAGGGGTTCTCTCTGCACTATTATTCTATCTATATGCGGAGAAGGGAAGAATACATGAAAATTCTATGCATTTAATCCATCTCTTTACTCCACTTTCTTTCCTTAAATACAGCACAGAGCCTTATGTAATATTATCTAAATTCCTCCCTCCAATCTATTAGGATTAAATCACATGATTTTTGTATCAACTCCTTTGAGTCAGGCTGTCAATAAATAAGCTACATTATAAGTATCTATGCTATGTGTAGGAGTACATAGTAAAAAGGATGAGTGAGGCATAATAGGAGAGGAAAATAGAGTAGGATCGTGTTGGGCCTTTTGACATGACGTGGGGATGCCACTCATAAGGCAATAGATTTGAGCATTTCTTTTGTATAAATAAACCAACAGTAATGATTGACTGACTTTTGAGAGGAGTCAAGAGGGTAGGAATAAGTGACCGGTTTATGTTGAGATTTGAAAGGAGAGAGAAGATACAGGGTTCTTTTGTTATTTACATAGTACTTTTAGTACTATCGGGAATATCCACCTCCTCCATGAGGGTGACTTGTGGGTTCGTTTCGGCATCTATCTTAGATACACACAATCCGTTGTCCGTGGGGTTGACTTATTGTACATAAATTTTCCCGAACCACCTCATGTGATCTATAGAGGAGCAATGAAAAAGAGCGGTGGAAGTAAAAAAGATTTTTCTTTATGGGATCCAATTGAGCGCAAAACAAGCTAACAATGCAAGAATAATGATGTTAAGAATTGCTGTATGGTGAAACACCATTGTGAATTGTGCGCCACACCATGGGTAGCATTTGTTTTTCTTTTTATTTCATTTGTTGTTCATCTCACCCCTCCATGCCTCCTCTTTCCAAATGTCTTCACTTTTAGTCTTCACGGTGTTCTGGATCATCTCAAAATATTTTTCCTCCTCGTCATCCTTAAATATCTTTGATCTTCTTTCTTTCTTAGGTAATAGTAGTAATATGTAATTATTACCATTTGAAATGATTCAAGTTGCAGTTTGTTAAATGGTACACCGTACACCGCGGGATTTTTCTACTTCAAACTGCATACTACCCCTTTCACTTGAAGTTAGAGAGAATCTATATATTGTAAATAGGAATGAGAGAGGGGTGAGTTTCGAAACTGCTACAAGTTTTTATACTCAACTTGGAACTCATCCATAATAATCACCTTTTCACATGGCTGGAGAAGCTTAGTGCCCACGTGAAAAGCTGGAGACAAAGAGTACATGATACATTCATTTCATTCCACTTGCGTCATATTAGAGCGATTCTATCCAGTTACAGGCTCGAATTAGCTCCAACATGACATTTTCTCCAGGGACATTGAGTTTTCTCTAGTTTTTATGCTATCAACTCATTGTCATTCAATAGCCATTATTTATGCTAGACTCATGATTTACATGATACATGATACCATCGCATCGCAATACTTAAATCCTATCTACAAATGAGCTTGTCCTTAGTACTCTCCAGTAGGATAAGA
Source organism: Spatulosminthurus flaviceps (assembly GCA_034693705.1). Lineage (NCBI taxonomy): Eukaryota > Metazoa > Arthropoda > Collembola > Symphypleona > Sminthuridae > Spatulosminthurus > Spatulosminthurus flaviceps. Next base: position 42,586 of record JAQFXU010000370.1, on the reverse strand, counting down.
AACTTTTCGAAAATAAAGCAAGCGCGTGTAACCAAAACAATCCCGACGAAAGATACATAGTTTATTATCATTTAAACAAGAATCTATAGCGATTACATGTAGTACATTTATACACATAAAATTAAAGCCTTTTCCCATTGTTTTTCTTCTCGTTACTTTTAAATAGGAATATATTTCGTAATTTCATGTTTAGTAGTATAGAGGTCCAATCCATGTGTGTTGCGTCAATGTTTATTCCATCAGTCAGTAGATATAATTATGACTAATGATCAAATGTATCTTTAAAATAAATCATGTAACCTCATTCTTTAATTATAACATAGGAATGTAGGACGTGCGTGTATATAATTACGATTACATATTTTTATGCATGTATTTAGTTATTACTGGCCGCGAAAAATTTGAATCGAAAAATTTCATTTTTTTCCCTTCTTCTTCATATATCAGATTCTGTGACTTGTCATTTCCATTGATAATCGCATGTATGTGTAGGGAGGGAGGGACACAGCAAACAATAATAACAAGATTATTGAAGACAATTAATAATTTGCATGAGTGTAAATTACGTAGTAGATACTTTAGATAATAGAAAGATTCTCCTGTCCGTGCAGTAAGTAACAGCCAAACAAGTAACACATTTCATGGTAACAAATCTTGTAAACTTCACACCGACCTTAATATTAGGACAAGCAATTAGACAAGCTTGGTTATTTCAAAAACAAAAACATTATCCCTGTCCCATTACAAAATGATTTGGACTTCCGCTAAACTTACTCTTCTTTTCCCATCAACTTAGTATGTATTTATTATCCTGGAAAAATCGCTTTGGGTAATTACATGCAAGAAAACGTGGACTTCATTTTGTTTTCCATTTCAAAAACTGAAAACAACTGGATAAAATACCCCCAATGGCCTTTCCTATAATATCTCATTCCACTTCCATCTCATTTCATAGCCCTTTTTCCAGGTTATTAACTTTACCTATTAGATTTTAGCCTCTTGTAGTATAACCGCCGACATATTGTTATTTCCTGTCATAGACACGTCTAAATACTAAATACACGTTAGAATTTACAGAAATACATTGTGCGTATTATTCTCTCGTTTCCTCTTTAAAGAAAAACAATAATATTTTAGCCTCAAATAGAATGTGAAGAATTTCACGGATTGAAATCCAAGTTTCAACCACAACTATTTAATTTGCATTGTTTCCATAATGGAAATTCCATGCAAGTCCATTCCTCTTAAAATATAAGAAGTGTTGAACTATGTAAATCTCAAGGTTCTTACATATTGAAGGGTAAAGAAAAATCCGGGCTAATGTGTTCATTTCATAGTAGGCTTTAGATCAATGGAACTTCACCGTCATTCCTTTCCCTGTTCAAAGCTATTAAGACCCGCATTTCCGCTTGGTTCCTAACAGCTTAAGACAGTTGCGGGAAAGTCCCTTCCTATAATTGCTCCTCCCATCAAAAAACTATTATCCTCGTATATTATACACAGCTGAAATTTACCATTTGAAATTTCCAAGTACATTTCTAACACCCCTAGACTACTATTTAGTAAGGGAACCTCCACCAAAAAGTACGTATATTTACAAGGTAAAATGGTAACTCCAATGAGAGGAAAAATACATTACATTAAATATAACATTCAGGTCAAGTTTACAATTTAAGTCAAGCTCCGATGAAATTGGTTTAAATATAATGCAAAAATCAAAAACTTTGCACCCTTTTGAATCCATGGGCTAAGCTGCACATATAGTTACACATAAATTACATTGTACGCAGAATTCTTACTATATGTTAAATGTAAGAGAAAAACGTATAATTTCAAAAGGGTGTAAATGAGAGGAAAATATAGTTGAAAAGTTCCCACTTTCATCTCATCATCATTACATGATTCACGAGTATTTTCAAAAAATTTCTTCTCTCCTCACTCTCTATATATATTTTATGACTCTCTTACGTAATGTATGTACAGTACAGTGGCATACAAGGATTTATAGTTTCGACCGTTCCCACCTTTTGGACTGCTGTCAGCACTATATGTTGTATAATGTAATAATGTACATATGCAGTATATAAGGAATTATTAAACTTTATGACTTTTGTATTTTTACGTTACATGTTCAATCCTCCATTACGTTATACGTGTCTAATAATATGAATTATTCCTCTTAAATAGTAATCCTGGTGCTTAATTACCCTCACTCGATTGCACTCATATAATAATATTAGGATTATACAAATCTAAAAGTTGCTGTATATTTCCCCCTTGCCTTGTTTCAAACTATAGAGTACTGTAGTAATAGTAATCCGCTAACATGTACACAATTATTAGATATCTCATCCCTATACTTAACCATATCTTCCTCTCCTTCTTGTAACACCATATTACTCTAAACCTTTGAATAGAAAAAGAAATGGAATATTAAAACTATAACTATAGACACATATGTATATGGATATACAATATACAGCATACAGCCAGGTATAATTACAAGAACGATGTGATGCGGACCGGTCTAGAATAATTCTGTGAATTGATATGAACCCCGCTGGATCTACAGGTAAAGTTTAGGGTTTATGATAACAATTATTATTATTGTTATTATTATCAGCCGTCTATATACTTACCTAAGTTCCACTACATTATTACTATAAAGTTGATTTTTAGAGTGGTAAAAACTTGTCTTTGTGAATCCATAGACATTTCCTCTCCAACCATATGCACTGACATAGTTACAAGTTACAAATGTACGTACCATTACGAATCTATAGTACACAATTTGTGGTTCACAAATCAAAAGGATAAATACATGTGATGTGGTGTATGTAGAGAAGACCATGGTGTTTTTTTACAATTTAGATAAGATAGGCTAAGTAGTTCTTTCTCTCTTTCTCTCTCTCTATCCCTATGATTTTTTCCCGAGATTTTTACACGCCAAAACTATACATCTCACAAGTTCACAGAATTTTGAACACAATAACATATTATAAGGTAGAGTAAATTACTAACAATAAACACATTTAAGTATATTTGAAATAGCGAAGGTACATATACAGTGTACTACTTGAACATATAGATCGGAATAGGGAAAAAGCACACAATAAAATCAGGGTAAAAAATCCTATACAGCTTAAACGTATAGATGTACACATTAATTTGGAAAAGGTTGCATGCATTAAGTAGGGGTTCCAAGAGATAGTGTAGCTTCATGCTATTACACTCACCACAAGTACTCATCAATAGATGTGCCCTACTCAAACTACAGGTTCTACTGTATATTAGTATATTTAAGGAAAAAATCTTGAAAATTCTCTTGTAAGTAGAGTGACGACCGTTGAAATTCTAATCCAAATGATAGTAAGTACGGAATACATAAACAAATTTTTTTTACAGATGTTCCTATGTATTTATTTGGTTAGTTGATAGAGAGATGAGAAGTGCATCTTGAGCCAACGTATTTAATATGGATACATATGGAATTGTATGGGGAGAAGAAGAGCAGAGTAGAGTGAAAAGGACAGCTTGTTCCATAGAATTCAATGTTAGAGGGCAGGTATCTACGTAAGAGAGACAGAGACACAGAAAATATAACATAATAAAATACTTTTACATAATGCTCACAATTACTCTTTCTTGTGGTTGGCAACCAAATAATGTACATTCAACAAAACTAAAGGACAATTAGGCTGTGTGGTGAGTTTCTATGTATTTGCTTTTAGAAGTTTCCTTCTCTTTGATCAAGAGTCTGTCTCAAAAGTGGCTTAAAAAGTATGTAAAATGTCATATGTACGTGCATTTCCCTATCAACTTTATCATTCTTGTAATGTTATCCAAGGTATAGAGTAGTACCGTTCGTGTATAATGATTTGGTTACCACAAGAGCCATCATCATCGTGCCCGTGTACATAAGCCAGAGACAAAAATTCCATCAAAAGAAAATGACACACGCGAAGTCATAGAAATGAAAGTCAGAGAGAGAGAGAGAGTAAGAAAGAATATGAAAAGAAACAGAGGAGAGAACGATATACGGGAAAAAAATAATGAGTCCAGGTCCATAGTAACCTCCAAACCTTATGGATCCCATTTATATATATGTATATTACTTGAGAGTAAATGGATAGAAATGATAAAAAAAAACTAAAAACAAAATAATGTTGATTGTTTCAGGTGCATTTTGCGTTTACACACTCATTATGGATGCATGCTTCTTTCCTGTATGTACAGCTATGGACGGGATATTCGTAGCGGGTAAAAATGAGACAACTCTTACATGAACAATAACATATGGAATAATCATATGGAGAAACATAATGTGGGGTACGGCTAAAAATCAGGGAGTGAGTGATAAAGGTACATGCACATGTGTTTCTGTGTGTGTCTGAGAGAGAGAGAGAAGTAAGTACTGGAACAACCTTTACATGTACATTGGATTTGTACATGTACATTTTTTTATATTTATACTAATTCCTACAATAGCTATGTGTATATGAAGAAAGAATATATATCTTGAAAAGAAACCAATTAGACTTGAGAGAGTGAGTGAGGGAGTGAATGACTGATCGTGAGGTAAAACAGAAAAGTGGGAGAGTTATTATATAGAATTTTTTTTATATCATCTCTCAGCCGTTCATGTAGTTGTGGTGGTACTTTCATTCAATCTGCATACCTCATTCTTAATGGCTGCAATACTTTTTGAAACATTACGAAGTGTGTCCGGGGAAACGTGTCTTCGAAGTTGTGAGTCGAATCCCTTATGTGAGACCAATTCAGCTAAAGATGCCTTTGCATGGGTTCTATATATATATGAGAGAGAGAGAGACCAGGGCAGGGCGATCCAGGTAGAAGAAGGTAGAAGAAGGAACGACACAAAAAAAATACAAGCATTAAATTCATCTTTAAAAAAAATAGTACATATCCCCATTGTAAATTACTATCCTCACAAATTGTAAACCACTATTAGTACTAATAGCAAAAAGGTCCTAAAAATTCTTGTGTCAACTTACTACGCTACAACTACTACATCTTGAAAACTGATAACTTTTGAAACTTTTACTACATTCTTATCAAAGACCCTGGACAAATATTTACTTTTCCTTTGACACTTAAACTTCATTCACTGTAGTACATCTGTCCGACCCTGCAAATTATGCTCCTTTCTCTACTCAAAAATCAACCTGCTTGGAAAATACTAACATTTTTTACATTTCTCACATTTTTTCTTAACAACCATACTCCCAACAAAAAAAAATAAGATAAGGGAAAACCCAATATCCCTATCAGCAATTTATAGTCCTAAGTAGTTTTTAAAGTTTGGCCATTACTAAAAGCATAACTTTTTTTCTCTTCCTTTTTTTCCAGAGAAAAAGGGAATGTAATTGACAAACATCAATATTTCTAAATCATAATCTCTTATCTGGAATACATACGTTGGTTTTTAATTGATTTCTTACTTAGAGAGAAGAAGGAAATATATTACCTTGTATCAAGACTGCCTTCTTGTAAAAAGTGCATTATCATAGGAAGAATTTTTTCCGGGTGGTCATACAAAACTCTTTCGGATCCGAGCCTTCTTATTAACAAGGTAAGCATTCTTGCAGATGTGGTTCGTACCATTGGATTTCTATGCCTAGAAAATTCATTATGTCATAATTGCCAGAGTCACAAAGCTTTGAAATATAACATGTTTCCACGATATATCGCATGAAAATTATGTTTCCTTTGGAAACCTTCCTTGAATTTCCACCGATTCAAGATACATTTAAAATATGGAGGTATAGAATGTTATTGAGAATTTCTTACTTGAGTCCATACGTATCCAAACAATGAATAATTTTGGCAGGGGAAAGATGCATAACCATAGTTTCTATCGCAGATCCACTATCCTCTCGAATAAATCTATTAGTGTCGGAGGCTTTGTCTAACAATTTTTCTGCAATTTTCTCCACATCCTTGATCAAGATATTCGGAGGGATATGCAAAAAACAGAGCAAAGATTTGTCATTCGATAAGATTTGTTCGATAAAACCAAGTCGAAAATAAAATATTACAACATAGAAAGCTTCACAAAAATATCAAAATCCAACGATAACCGCCGTAAAATATTTTTTGTATGGTAAAATGGGGATTTTTCTTTCAATTTAAAATAAATTGTACCTGTTCAATAAGTTTCCCTTGAGATAGGAACAATTCCTTAAAAAATAAACATGCTGCACGACAGACTTGTGAGCGTAAATTGAGTAGGTGACGCATTCCATTAATATTAATATTGTGCAGATCCTTGTTTAAAGATTCAGGATGATGTCTTGACAGTCGGACCAAAAGGCGGAAGCCATCGAGGTTAGTTTCCCTGAAAGATTTCCCAGTTTTTAAAAGTTAAATCTCTCAAATTATTTTAGTCCAGTTGAAAAATAGAATATTTTGTATATGTATGTTTAGAGTAAGTAATGGTGTAACTATAAACTAGAGATAGAGAAAGAGAGAGAGAACGTATGTACACATTTGAGTTTTGTGTTAATGTGTAGTGTGATTGATTTTGTGTGGCTGGACTTCCACTTTAAACAAATGTATTACTTGATTACCATTCTGAAGAATTCAGATTATTTAAAGCCAACGAAAGTGAATGTCTAGGTGAGTCAACGGGTTTTAAATCTGCTGGAAATACTTCAGCGTTCATTGTATTCATTGCATTCCTGCCATTACTCGACTCTCGAAATGATCTGCAATCACATCAGTAATTCATATGAGATTCGTACATTTACTACAAAGTTCATTTCAAATTTCATATCAAATTTTCATATCAAATTTTCATATCAAATTTTCATATCAAATTTTCATATCAAATTTTCATATCAAATTTTTCATATGAAAATATAAGAGTTTAGTTTAAAAGAGAGAGAAGGAACATGTATTAAGGTTGGTGAAAAGCATAGGAAGATAGACGAACCCCTTGTACACCCGTTTCGGCATTGTGCCTTTCTTCACCGTCAAATTATTTTTGGGTGGAGAACTTTCCGTAAGAGATGTAAGAGACTCGGCATCTCCTGTCACAACATAAATTCAAATCAATTAGTCACGCGATCCCATTATCCCTGGACACAGTGCATACCCTTGACAGTACTTATAAAACTGACATATAGCTTATTTAAAAACTGGGGAAACCCAAATCATCTCTAATCAGTTCTCATGTCTTCTGCCAATTTAACTTAGGATGACACTCTATTAATTATTTAATCTTAACTTAATGGTTGAGATGATTGTGTCTATTTTTCTCTTTTAAGTTGTTTCTGCATAAATATATACACTCTCAACTAATTACATATTCTCCTCCTTACCCTTCCCAGATGACATTTCACTACCCAAACCTCGATTTCCCACGGGAGTTCTTGACCGGGAACGTGATTTCAAGTAAGGCTTGGTCTGAGGCTTGTTACTTGTATTTCTGCGTAGGGAGGAGGTAGAGTAGGGCATTTTCCCTTTCCCAACCTCATCCTCCTCACTATTTGCGATGTTATTCGTCGACAATGACAAATGATAGGAGATTGGTTTGGAAACTTTCTCTTTAATGTACTGCTGTGACTCGGATTCCGTCCCATCATCGAAATCTCGTAGTTCCAGGCCGGAAAGTCGGTTTTGAATTGAATCCGAGGAAGTCTTCCGTTGTGAGGCTCGAGCTAGAACGGGTTTCCGGTGGAGGAAACCTGACGAGCCCGATTGACTTCGACTGATGTCTGATCCAATTTCATTACTTTTTCTGAATACACACATAAAAATACATGTAAGAATTTTAGCTTAGCTTTCATTTACTTCATGTTTCACAACAGACAATCTGTGCAGCATTATTTGGTACTCCAAAACAAGGTCAAAGAAAATACCGCAAAGTAGACCATTCCATCAACAAAAACTCTCGTATTCAATCATAGAGAGGACATATTCATTTAGAATTCCACTGAATTATTTTGACAACTGATTAATGAATTTTTATTGACTAAAATTAATCTTACACTTTCACAATGCTCGGTATACGATATCCTTTCTCCCAGACCTTTCTTTCTCCAATTAATTAATTAGCTAATGAATAAATGTCCTTGCGGAACATAATTAGTTTGCAAACAAACTAATTTACAACCTTTTCTTATACATTCTCAATATTCCCTCACATCCATTGTTTTCCCACGAGCCGTGTTGTATTCACCGAAACAATATTTCCTTCAAGTTTTCACCTTCATCCAACTATGTACATCTATAAGCTTTTGCGTATTCATAACTCATCTTCATATTATTGTACATATGCTTGTGATCCCATCTAGTACAGTATTTTATGTGAAAGTTTATTTTCTCAGGGCACGAAACATTTTCCTTGAAACTAAAAACAGAATGAATGTCATTCATATGAATGGTATTCCGTTGTAAAACGAAATTAAGGAAACTTTTCAAGGTGCCAGGTGTTTTCATGACTCCCTATTACAAAGACCCTTTTTTGCAAAATCCTATGTACGTATACAGCGGAGGAAAGATTTTGCATACATATTAGAAATGTACATTCTACCAATGAACACCCGTTTAAAAATGACGCCGCTTTTGTTATAGCTACAAAAAGGAAAGGTATTTACAGCCACTGAAAACACAAATAAATCAACACACTACAAGGTGCGCATACACCCTAATATAAGTCAACATATTATAGCCCAGCAAATGCTTCAAATTTACTTGTACCATTGTAGAATGGTAGAGTTGACTAAACATAAAACATTTTTGCAAACCTCAAAAAAATACGGAGTTGAAAAAAACTGGGCAATAAACCCTAGAAAAATGAAAAGTAGGACGGTGTTAACAGATTTTGTTCCCATGAAACAAGTCAACCTTTATCGGGCAAAAAGGTCTTTACTTTCTCCTGTGTGACAATAAACTTATGAAAAGGGCCATTACAAATACCTCAGCCCTCATAACATTGCCAATAAGCTGGTCTCTCATCACATGCAAAAGGATAGGATTTTAGCTTATGAATTTTATTACTTTCTATAAGGTAAGAGGCCTTGTTTTGTTGGGTCGCATAGCTTTCCACACTACACTGTAATATTGCAGCTTAAACTAGAATGAGAAAAATAGAGCAAGAAATATAAAAACGCATGACGCATAAAAGAATAACCTGCACTTAAAAAGACAATACTAAATTTAATGTAGAAAAATCCCAGCTAATTACAATATAATGACAAGGAGTTTCCCCTTTCACCATTCCCAAGAATTTCTAATGATGGTGATAATTATCGAAAAATATGGGGGTAACCCAAGTTGAGTGGTCAAGCTTCATTCAGTAGCACCCAAGTATAATAATTATATGCGTTCATCTAATAATATTATGTAAAATGAAGATTAATGAAAATTGATAATAATTAAGTATGGGTGCTTCACAGTATCTACTAGGTGTGCAGGAGTAAAGTCACGTAGCCTGTGTGAGGCTGAGACTGAACATCACTGCCTTTTATCCCTTCCACCTGTATAGTGTGTCGTATCCGAAATAAGCTTGGACATTGTTACAACATCATTAGATTCTCATTTTGAAGTAATACTTTTATCACTACATACATAACAACATAGATTTCTGCTAAGAGTTCTGGGTGCAATTCAAGTGTAAAAATATGTTTAGCCACCTGATAGTCTAATCAACTTCAAAGCTTTTAGCGTGACTTGAAACAATAATGAAATTGACAATAATAAGTTATTGACGTAAAGAGAGACAAGACAATGGCGATAAGGACATGTTCCCACGTAAGACGTGACTGGACAATTTTTTCCTCACGTATAATTTCCCTGATTAACTGGAGATACTCAAGGAGTAATTGAACCGTCATAATTTCTTACTAAATAGGAGCATTTTCAGGATTTTCAGCGTAATGCCCGGAGCGTACGGTGCGGTGACCTAACATTGCTAGAGAGAGAATTTGATTAAGAAATCATGACAATCATACATTTTACCATGGTAATGCCCTTCCAACATGTGCAACCTCTCCTCACGGGATTTGCATTGGCTTTTGATAACTATCTTATCCCAACCTATTTTCGTAGGATAAAAATGGGAATTCCACATGACTGTACGGTTAAATAGAATTTTATCAAATTTAACTTTTTCTAATCATCCCACCATAGCCTAGCTATATGATTTTTCTAGAAGAATCCGGCAAAAAGATATTACATTTGTCATGTGCTGAAAACAACACGTTCTGCATGTGACAAAAGATTAATTTATATCTGAGAAAAGGAACAATAACATACATTAAATATCATAAACTAATTATTGTTACGGACACGCCACTATACTGCTAATAAAAAAACATGTAATTAGAAGTGTTAATCTTCAGAGAAATATCATCAAATTGAGAAATCAATGAAATCATGCAATGTTGTAGTAGTATCATGTAAAATTTTACGCTAATCCTGACGCCACTTTGGTAAATCCAACGTACAAAAGAATTCTGAAGCACGTGACGCAACCATCCAGCGTGGTTGCTGGACCAGATTTGTGTCTGGATACCATACAAATACAATGAGGAAGTTTAATTCAAATTTAGCGTGTCTACAATAATTATTGTTGTTTGGAAACAAAATAGATTCTTTAATCGCGATAGCTAATCTATCTCCGCCTTCTCTCGAACTCTCTTTTCTCTACGTAAAGCACACACTGTAGATGATATTGTATTGTAAACTATATATAGTAATCCTCAAAGGAATCTAAGCATCCAACAAACTCACTGACAACAAACTGGAAAAATCATCCAGGCCGGACTTTGGTATCGCAACAAATACTCATCCTCATAAAATTTAGCTGCCGACAAGTCTGGCTATACTGATAAAAATACACACTATACAACGTATAATTTCAACTAAAATAGATTAGTTCCGTGCATTTGGACATACCGTCTTAATTTCCTTAATAATGGAAATTCACAGGAAAAAAACAAAAATTTATATGTATGCATTCTTCCTCTGCTAGAATATTATTATTGGGCCAGAATATAATCTTGCCAGCTTACGCAACTATTATGCAATCAACTCATCTCTCCTCGCCTCATTTAATGCCGTTCTGCACACTGCAATGACAAAAATATCATCGCAAAATAATAAACAAACATATCAGACCAGATCTTGTTTCAACTATTTCTCAATCACATATTGCATCATTTTTAATAATTAGTCCGAGCAGGCAAGATTTTCTCATTACGAGTGAGCATTTCCCTCACTTATCCATTTATGCATGTCCGGAAGTAAAATCTACTCTGAGGCTAGATGCGGCCAGTTAAGGAATTTAATGCTACTCATTTACCGTTACTCTTTAATTACATTGTAAATACCAGGAAAAAAATATTTCCTAGTAAGCAACCAATCTATCTTGCTAAATGGAGAACTGGTAAGTAAGAACTGATAGTCATTGGAAATATTGAGCAATTACGTCATATGTCATGTAATATGACACAAATTTGAACTATTGATGACGCAAATGTTTTTAAAATGTTTTTCCTGTTCTTTCCCAAACGTGAATTCCGTGAATGTTATAGAAAGTTGCTAAAAGATAAAATTCTCCTCTCAAACTATGCTACTCTGGTTCACTCAACCATAATGATATTTTATGACGACAAAATATTAAAATCCCATATATGACATTTCCTAATTTATTCAAACAGATCAAATGGATTTACCCAGGGCAGGGGTCATAACGTACATAAAAGGAAAATTGGAGACTGCAATTTAAGCATCCAAATTGAACAAGGAATTACCCCAATCGTCGTAACTTCTCCGCAAATTTACGTTCATACTCCGAAATCGGATGGAATTCAACTACAGGTGTACTCGATCGACCACTAAAACTTAACCAATGGAAATCGAAGCACATGAATGCTGAAAAAAGTCTCTTCAATTTTAAACCAATCCAAGGAAATAAATTATGACGGAACCATCCTCTTTTCATGACGTCCTCGTAGATCCAACTACAAAATCTTTCTCTGTGTTTTTAAATTACAAACAAACTATACAAAAGCACAACCTTTTACAAGAGCTTATCCTATACAATTTAAATTTTTTGCAAACAGTTCGAGAACCCTCGACGAAGAACAAACTGACAGACACAATCCACTTTAGTAAAATCGTCAATGAATAAATAATGAAGAATATCTACGCTTTCCCTCTTCCCTTCTGATTCGGTCGATAATAATATGTAAGCAAATACAATCACGAGGACGATTTGAGTGAATTAAAAAATTCAATAGAAACCAATAAACAATTTAACAGAAATTGAATTTTACAGATTTCCACAGCGTTCCACTAAAAAAAGCACAGCAGGGAGTACAAGTCACAGAACTACACATTTGACACTAACTGAATCAAGATTTCCAAATAATGTCTCCCCCCATGTAAAATTTCTATGCCGCACTTCTTTCTCAATTCATTCTCTATACATACAATCAAAAGCCCTTAAAAATAAATAGCATCGTACTATGTATTATTATATGAAACATTATGCCTATACACAGGTCCCACCATGCAGGTGATTTTCACGAGGCACCACCAGGAACAGTGGTTAAATTCCTAAAGAAAAAGTCCAAAGAAATAGGACCAAAGGAGAAAAGTCTATCGATTCAAGTCTTCACACCTCATTTGACAGCACCCGGCTTGCCCGTCCTTTGTAATGACAATAATGACAACCGTGAGATAGGTGTAATAAGCAATGTACAAACAAGAAAACTCTCCATTCATCCTATTCTACGCCTTACTAGACGTCTTGTAAATCTTCCTATACTACTAAAACTAACATATATGAAAAAAGTGCTAAAGTAGGCCAAATATTGCGAGCCAAGACTTGTCAATGCCAGGAAAACCACTTTGAATAACAAGAGCATGCAGGCACTTTTGGAGATGCATTTTTCCCAAGTTAACCTAACCCAGCAAATTCTCACCAAAATATTTGCACAGCGGAACAGCGGAAGGACAAAAATGCAAGATAATCTTGTACTTGACTAAAATACTGAATGAATGCACTTTAACTGTGAAAATATTCATGGAAATGTTACCAGTTTGTCTAGAGACATAAAATTGAATTTCCCATTTAAGAAAACGTGGAGAAAGAGAACATTTCTTTATGATAGTAATTTTTTTGGATTGTTTTGAAGAGCCAAATCAATAGGAAACAAAAGTTGTCTGAAATGACAAAAACTCACCTTGACTCCTCATCTGCTTTTGCGAGTTCAGGCACATCAGGTGTACTTCTCCAGGACCTTGAGTGTGATAAACTCTCAGATGGATGTCCAAGTTGAGGTGATGGGGATTTCTTTTTATTTGAAGTCATTTTCGGAACACTCTGCCGGGCTTCGTAAGGTCCTCCACCCATGCTTGGTGGGGAAGGGATCTATATGAAAAAAAACATGATTTTGTACAAACTATATAGGAAATCTTGGAAAGATTTACATTGTTATCATTTCAAACTTTTATTTTATTACATGCACAAATGCTGTAGCGAGTTACTTTTCTAAATTCTATGAGAATTTTTCATATAACAATGACATGCAAATAAAATCATATTTCCGGGTTTGGAGACCCAAGATCTAAGAATCTGACACAACATTTACTGATATTACATACTACAGAGAGTGACTGGTTTGTGTATAGGGAAAGAAAAGTATCTAGTAAATTACATTTTGATCCTTTTAATTTCAAACTTCCGACGACTAAAATTAGACCCAGACTGAGTCGACCATAATTTCCTGGAAACACTTACAGTTCTCAGGGGAGTACTTCAAAAGCAATCATTAAACCTAATTATTTCCTTCCTTGGCTTTCTAGGAATCCTCCCTCACAGAATCCCTGACTGTGGCAGTCAGTGAGAGAAAAGTAAAGGTAAGAATTAAAAAAGTGAGAGATAACAGATGGAAATTCCTATCAACACGTTCTTCCATATTTATATTTAACAAGGAGTGCCATCTGTGGGGAAAGTTATCAGCCAAAGGAAAATAAAATATTTTTCGCTTTCCAGTTTCATCATATTATGTACAAGAAAAAGCCTTAATGAGCAGACTATTAATTGTCATTATTGTGACTGGTCTCCGAGATTAAAAATTCGAGGCCCGGAAATTGTAATTGTTTTGTAATTCACTGGCGGAAAACTGGAAATTGAGAAGGATACGTGGATTTTCCAATTGACTGTCCTTCCCTGGTAAATGTACAATAACACACGTTTAATCAAGAGAAGTCAGCTGCATTTGACGCTAAACTAATTTTTACATTTTTTATCATTCCATTGCTTTTGACCCCATACGTCTGTTTTTTGTCTACATTTTGAAATGTTTTTGAGCAAAGGAAAAGTACAGAGATAAACGAGAGCATTTGAATTCATTTTGGTTTATCGCATTATTTTTTCAACGCTAAGATAAATTTAAGAATATTCAAGATCAAGATGCACTTAAGCAAATTTTTATGATAAGTTGAAGCATTGGAAGGGAGGTAAGTAAGTCATTATGATAAAAAGAGAAAAAATCAACTCAATCTGGTCTGGGAAAAACTACAGATACCGCTTTTGTGTTTTGAGAGTGTAGGACTGGGTATAAGATGATACATGTGTTGTTGTTGGTATGAGGGGTACAAGTAGAAGAAGAAGAAGAGGAGGAAAAATTAAGTAAATATAGTAGAGGACAAAACAGCCAAGACCAGCAACGACAACAACAACAACAACAACAACACGGAAAAATGAAAACTTTAGATTACTGTTTTAGAACTTTTCAAGCTGCTCACGCCAGAATCCCTTGTATTTGTTGAGCCAGCACTGTCCAACCCATCTTTCTTCCCATCATCCTCATCAATATCATCATAGTCTCGATTAATCTTAATAAAATGACCCTCGCCCTGTCCATAGTTTGGGTAGGAGGGACGATGAGAGGAGTAAGGCTCATGGTCCGAGTCAGATTGGTCAATGGAGGTGTTGTTCTGGGAGAAGGCATCAAATCTTCGGGAGGAATCCGAGTATTTATCATGGGACATGGGCGGATGCAGCTGGCGGCCATGTTTGCTCGGTTTTGAGCTAGTCGTACTAAACCCACTTTTATGGTTGTTATTATTGAATCCCAGAAACTCTTCATGTTGTGACCATAAATTCGAATTGAAGTCCCCAAAGGCTGAGGAGTGAGGATTGTGATGACTGAAAGGGGAGGAGAGATTTGGTAGCTCTCCATTACTGCTACTTTGACTGGGGTACTTGTTCGGTAGGAGTGTAAAGCCCTTATCACCTTTCCCTCCAATGTGTCCATTCTCAGCTAGAAATCCATTCGACGAACTCTTGTGATAACGTTCCATGTATGACCCTACACAGTCAATATTCAGACAAAACAACAACAAAAACCATTAAATTTTTTATGTCTCTTCCGTCATTTTCTTCTAATCATTCCTATGAAAGTTCTCAGAGCATTCCAAATATTAACACGCGCTCAACTGCACTTACAATAATTTCGATAAAATACACATAAATAAAATCTCCTTCCTCAAATATCGTCACATGATTTTAGCAAAATATTTAACAAAATTAAAATATCAAAAGTCACCTGAGTTTGAAGAGCTCCATGGGGATTTCATGTGTGTATCTAATAAATCCATTGTACCCTAAATAATGGAAATTCAGTTAAATTTCAACCTTTAAAATTTCACCAAAAATTCATGTCAATTCACGCCTTACATTGCATTGCTTACAAGTGCTCAAAAATATTTGCTACACTTGCTTTCACTACCCGTTTAATCGTATTGGAAAAAGTTATGGATTCTATATTATATTTACAATGTAAATGTATACTCATTAAGTTGTTTTTAAACCCAGCGAAAATTTACAGCAGCAATGTACCCCATCTATGTTAAACTATATGATAATAATGACAAATCCCTCTGAAATTCTTTTCACAAAATAACAATTTCTATAGAAATTACCTGGGGGAAATTATTCCAAACCAGCATTGGCAGTTGAAGCCGTTCCGAGAAAATTCTATGCATTTCCTCGTGATGCCTTTGAATTTCTTGAAACATATTCGTATTATCTTTCATTGCACTTATCAATAATTTCAGCTCACTTAAAAGTACTAATCTTTATACAAAATTAGTATCCGTCACTTCAAGCCTTTACAAAAGGCGATGATGACATTTAATGTGGTATAAAAATAGATTGTTCGATATTATTTTTTAATTATTTTGTTAATGTAGTGAATTAACTCCAGGTTTTTAGGATCCTTTTTTAATTATAATCAAGTAGAGAAATATTTTGTGAGTACAGCACCACAGCCCGAGGTTTTTTTTAAAAACAGGATTAGTCCCAGAAACCCTCTCGTTTCTTTTTTTGGCACACGAACCACCTTCAATCCAAATTGTCAATACGATGTCAATATCCCATGTAGCTCCAGTCTCTTTGAATAGAGCAGAGAGAAATATTAGCAAATTGATAAGAAAAATTATTCAAATTACAGTACAAAAATCTTCCCTTATATTTGACAAAATAATATAATGAAGAGACAATACACGAGAAAAAGCTTGCTCTTGTTCCCCTTCATATAGAACTATAGCAAACCTTGTCAACCCGTCAAGTTCTAGGAATGAAAGGACAAAACTACTACCATGGCGAAAAGCGCACGCAATACTGCGAAACAACTGCTAAAATTCCAAGCATACAACCTTACGTGTCTATAGTAGTAGAAGGTAGGAGAATAACATTGCAGTTTTTCCTACCACTTATTACTACATACGTTACGCTACACAAAGCCAAGGGAACGTTTGCGGACTCGGGACCAGGGTCAGATTGGAATCAAATACAAAAGACCTTTCTCTTCGTTTGGAGAAAGAGAGAGAGGACGACAGGGAAAGGAAAAGACACATGGGGAGTGAGCAATGAGTAAGAGAAATGTGACTGGAAAATCAAACTCATTCCCTTACTTATATATTTTAGCGTTCTTAGGAAACCTTGATCTAAATCCCAATATGCTATTATTTCATTCTGTGCAATTTACTTTTTAGCAAAAAAAACACGTCTTCCTGTTCTACAAGGTTAGACCTTTCTTTACATGATTTCAAGAGTGTGATTTTTATTTACTTAAACTTCACCATAACGAGTTTCTAAAACCACTCAAATAGTCTTCACCTTTAAGAATACATAAGACACTCAACACTCATAAATACTTGAAATAAATTGTTATTTCCTCTTGTCTAATAAAAAGAGTAACCTTGAAAATAGTAGAGGCAATTCAACTCAACATAGGGAAATATTTTTTCTAGAAAGCTCCAAAAAAAATTCACAACTTGATAATAATATAATGAGAATTAAATTGAGAATGCTATACACAATCGATTTAATGACAAACGACACAATAGCTATGCAATGGGAAAGTTTCCTTGCAAAGTAAAAGGCTAGGGCAACATCCCGATAACTGCTTTTGTCCGACAGGATTTCCCTTGTCGCGTGAACCCAAACTGCCAATGAACTATGGCAAATCTAATGCAATTCCCATACTTTTTTCTACACCTGTACATACGACAACTATACACAAAAACTATAATGGTCCAGACATTGCAAATTCTACCGGTCACTCACATTTCACTCTCTCGGTGAAATATTTTTCAAGCGTGATTTTTTTCCTACCTGGTGAGATGCAGATGCAGGATGTAGTGGTAAAAATATTTTTCCTGCTATGCGCCTAAGCATTCGTTTTCCTATATGTAATCAACTCTGTGATTTAATACAAGGACAGGAAGCTCCTGCAACATTAATGAGCAGTATAAAGAAAATATTGCATGCATTCATTCCCCTATTCTGTAATAACACATAATTAAAACTACACACTCTCTGCCACCAAATAGCTTGAACATGTTACGTAAATGATTAGAAAAAATAATTACTACTTTTTTAGTACTAAACACAAAACCCTTTAATCCTCAAGGTAAAATATGCTAAGGAATTGTTTTACAAAATTCACAATATAATGTGAGCAAAAAAAATAAATAGTTTACCGGCGTACCTCAATTACGTTAATAGATCCGGAAAGGCTCGATGGATTTTAGCGGAACAAATACTAATACGAGCAAGCGGAGTATTTGAGTATAGAATAACAATTGAAAATATTCAACAAGAAGAAGAATACAAAAAAATTACAAGAGTATAGCAGGTGGCAGAACTGACAAGGAAATCGATTCAACTGTTAAGTTCAGGTTCACTCTTCACTCTTTACAGTATACTTCACTTGTCAACGTCCAATAAGAAAATGCACGCTCTTGATTTTGTTTAGAAAGGTTTTTCCTAAGTTGACTAAATAAGTGTGGAAGGTCTTTTTCTTACTAAATATTCAATAGAAATTTTTAGATAGGTATCGAAAAAAACTGTGTACACATGTTAAAACTACATGGTACTCTTAATACGGTTAATATATGATAAAATATATATATTTCGTGACTCGTTTCGCTTTAGTCTATATAAGGAGATTCTGACAATCAAGGTTCGGAAATATGGTCTCTCCATGAATCTCTATACAGTCCTTTCATTATACTACACGTTCAGCATTCTTCCCTTGCTACGTAATGACAAGAAAAGGCACTGGTGTCATACACATGATCAATTCCCCACTCAAAACACTAAAAAAGATGACACATGTGGTTACCATACAAAAACCTTGTGTAATAAAATTAATCGAGAATACTTTAAGAAAATATCCTATTCTTCTCACAACAATGACAATATTCCCAGTATTTTTCCCATCACAAGCTAACTATTGAGAATCACTTTGCCAAATGAAACGCTTTCCCCGATTTTCTTACTACTACTACTACTACCAAATGAAAAATCGCTTGTGGATCAATTCAGCCCGTACCTATATTTCTATATCTAGTAAGCACATACACAAAAGGAAAAAAAGTAGGATAAAGCTCACGAATTACAAGGTTGAAGGTTTGAACAGCTGGAAAAATAACTTCCATAGTTTTACATAATTGCTATATAGATAGAGCAGAGTCCAAGCACGCAAAAAAAGCTAACTAACTTAGAAAACACAGAAAAGCATTAGAAGCTATAAGAGGCAATATATTAAGAGAATTACTATATGCTATATAATTTGTTCATCTAACTAATATCCCCAGCCTTCCTCACACTTTCTCCAGCTCAATTCTTCATCGGAACTGGAAAGGTGACCTTCGTCACGAGAAAGTGTGGTGATATAGTTGCGCAAAAACAAATTCTTAGAAACGTCTTGGTTTTTATAACTACAAAAAAAATTAACTTACTTTCTCTTTGTAACAATCACAATAAAATAATTTGGATTTTTTAAAAATTTCTTCCAATACACAATGATATGAGTATATATGTTTACAACCCAGGCGAGAGTGAACTACTGAATAAATTCCAATGTACACGACCGTCTCATGAGGAGAGGAGGACTTGAAGGGGAAAAGTATTTATAACTTGAAACATTATTTGTCATGCAATCTTTATAAAATTGTTGGAGGTACCTACGAAGCTACATTTGCTGTACTATCAAGTATCAACCTAGACTCCACGCGCTTCCTATATACTACTACATCTGCAAGTGGTTTTGAAATTCGCATTTGGGTATGCGAGATATACATACAATTCTATATAGAGATATATATGTAACCACAGTAGTTCTCCAGCATATATAAAGAGAGTGGGCATTAAAATGACATATGAAGAAGTCGTCATCTATTCCGTCACAACACTCACTCTCTTTTTTTCCTATACACTCACATTTGGTTTATTTTTTTTCTGCACACATTTTATTTATTGCATGTGAGGGGCTTTTGCATGTGTGGTATCGCTCATGGAATCAAATATGTACGTTACCTCATGGTCTAACAATGCATATGGAACCATGAAAGAGCAGATTTTAAGTATAACATTAAGTTGGGGATAATAGTACTACAATACAACTTTAATAAGCCCATGGGTATGTTAAAGTATACGTATATACAGCTTATGATGTAATTTCTAAAAATATTGATTTGTCAGAGTAGTGCCAAAACATTTGAGAGTGCATGAAAAGAAGAGGAGCGTGGAGAGAGAATAATAGCTAATTATACATATTCAGAGAGAGAGAGAGAGAGCATTGCATAAAAATGTAATAAGAAATGTCATTTGAGAGTTAATGAAATAATTTATAGGATTTCACTCATTTTAATGACAATTTATTTAATATTGCCATTCACATGGAATTCTCTACTCTGCAAGTGCAAATACATAACAATGGCTGCCCCACCTCAGTAAACAAAACTCAAGGACTGCCAAGTTTATGGTTAAATTAGCTTCAACTCATCATGATTATGTTGGGGGTGTTACTTTTTATGTTTGAGCAACTGTATTAAATACAGTGTGTATATCTATGTATTTCTATACATGGAATTTTGTGCAATATGAGTGCAGGGAACAAATGATGTTGTTGGGAAATGTGTGGAAAAAAAGCTTGTCTCATCTTATAATCACCAGTGTTCCTTTGATTACCCGACGTTTAGTAAATAAAGAGCAGTACTAGTGGCAAAAACGTGAGGATTTTAATCACATGCTGGACACACATTCAATTACATTTTATTAACGCATGGATAATCTCCTTCAGGGTTTTTTAAAGGTGACTTTAGCCATTAGTAGAAAAGGAGAGCAAAAAGATCTGGAAACTTCCATTGTTGGTATAAAAAGGATGGGGGAGAGAAAAAAAGAAGGAAGAGCTCAATCTTTTTCTTATGGACCGTGGATAGGTTACACGTGGAGGTTAACCCAAATTTTGAGAGCTTCAAATTTAATATGTGAAGAAAAGGTGTGGGAGTCAGGTGTCGGGTGAGAGGAACAGGTTCTGTAAAGAAGGCTCAAGTCAGGTCACAACAACAAGTCTATCACAGAATATTCCTCATTAGAAAGGTTTGTATAAGGAAGGATGTAAAAAAAATTTTTAACGTTGGGGAAGTATGTCACAAATTTTTACGCTTATCTACATTTATAAAAAGCAATGTTCAGCTAATCGCCCACGCATACAATTAACCTGACGATCCCAGCCAAGAAGACACGCTACAGTAACCTCACTATTTTGCTACCTTTTTTTTCCTACATAAAGAATACATAGGACCAGAAATTGCACGGGTGCACAATTTTTTTAAGGCGTGGTTCATTTCTGGCTCAGGAAATTAATTTATATAAAAAAAATCCTCAGCGAGGACAAATATTTGTGAAGGCTTAGTCCACTCAACATCATGTATTGTTTATGTTTAGTTGATTTTTTTTCTTTTGTCAATATCATCATCAACGCGGTCTGGTTTACTTTTAAATCAACTTTCCAATTAGAAAAGTACAATAAATTGTTAACTTTTACGAGTTTAAGCCGAGCAGAATATAATATTCTGATAGAAGGGGTACGTCCGTAGTAAGGACGTAAGAAATTATAATAAATAAGAAATTTACATAATTTTATCTCCTCTTGCTTAAAAATCAACGATAAAACTGCATGTTCTTTCTGCTTGTAATTTGCAATTTAAGCGACTTTTAAAGCTGAACGATTGTATTAACTCACAGAATACATCTGCACCAAAAACAGATTAAATGGAGAAATTAAATCTCTGAATAGTGCAGCAACAGATCTGATATTCTGTCTACTACAGACAGTCTACGCTATGATAAACAACAACAAAATTAGCAATCTTTCTGCCGTCGAAATATTACAATAATGAAACAAATTGCGAAGCAATTCATGTAAATAGTGTACAATAGTGCAATTTTCTAGAGAATCACCAAATTCGCACCTTCAACCTCATCTATAATTGCCTCACTGCATAATTATTTAGTACTAAAGCTTAGGATTACAAGCGTCAATGGATATTCCAATACTGGAACAAAAGTCGAGTGTTTTACACTACAATCTAAATCAATTATCCTAGTTCTGCCTGAGCCTATAATACTCTTTTGACCAAGAATGTAAAAGAGCAAATGTTTAATGTGTACCAATCCCCACTGCACAATAGGCTACACATTACACACTAACTAATAATAAATTAGAAGTGAAGCTCAAAAATAATTTTCGTCGGGACATAATAATAATAATTATTACAATGCTACTAATTTGTAGTACTCAGCCGTTCCTACTTAGCAGCTTGCAATTGTAAAGCATCTAATTATTTTAGCAGTTTGATAATTATCTATGTTATATTGTTACATGGTATAGAGCAGACGGAGACACAACGACACAAGTGGAACACACATAGTGGTGAGTGGTGAAACATATATATATTTCATATGACATCAAAACATACTGTAGGTTTGAAAATAACAAACCTTATGTACGTTTACATACATACAGATTAGGGAAAAAAATGTTTTAGGAAAACAAGAGAATTTGAAGGACAAGCGAGCATAAAATCTAATTTTGCAAATTACCCGTGAATTGCACCACGAGCCACTCCAGGTAGGGCTGGAGATATGTAATAAATAGCAAAGACCAAAGGTAAATCACTTCTATCTCAACTCCTCCATCAATTGTTTTGTTTATAGCACACAAGCAGCGAAGCAGCACCAATTTCACTGAAGGCTAAAGTTTAGGGATTCTCACATACACAAAACTTTTTTAATCTCTCTTTAGTGTATACAGTCAGGAAGAAAATTGAAGGTAATTAAGCAAAATTGATGGCGAAATGTTACGTCGATTCGGACTACAATTACTTACACAGAGGTCAAAATCCGACAAGAGTAATTTCACTCACAATTTATTAATCCTGAACCTTTTGTACATGTTGTAAATGAAAGTACGTAATCGTGTACGGATAAATGTTTACAAAGTAATACATACGTCCACCATTACAAGTCTAAATCTTATCGACAGGACGTCCGGAAATGACCAAGGAACAACTTCTAGAAAATTATAACTCCAAAATAAGGAATAAGGAACTGAACTGATAGATTTTTTTCTAATCCTACCACACTCGACTCACTTGCCTCTAACAAATTCCTTTTTCAGCAAATGCAAGAAGCAAGGGTCAACTAGAAAAATAGTCACAAAAATTCCTTTACTTCTTCAACTACATAGGCAAATCCTATACAATAAAATTGATCACCATTGTAATCAGACTGGAAGCAGTTCCTGGACAATTCAACTTGGACATGAGTAATTGGAATGGCATTGCATTGTAATAGCAACAACCCTTCCCACACGACCTAAGGAAAAATACTGAGTATTTCCTAGCAAATATCCTAGTCATAAAACTTACACTTGTCCCCATGTTCAAGTAACTCTGCACTTCTTGACCTCAATCAGCTGTGTATGTCATAATTGTAAAAACATATCCGTTCCGGTTGTAAAAGCCCACGGCAATAAATTATCCAGAAAAAAAATACAATACCCAGAGACAACCTCCAGCACAATAGTAATTATTATAATAAAGCCACAACGCTCAAAGCCTTTTACTTTCAGTTTTTGTAAAATGAGATTCCTCACAAAAATAGCCATGAAAGCATTACATAAAAACCGAACAATATTTTTTACTATTTATTTATAAGGATCGTGTCAATGTACTCTTTAGTAGGTTGTGCGGCTCAATATTCACCGCAGCCTTTGAATGTAATTGCTGGAGTTAAAAGGGATAATCCTCTGTTGAGTACATACATTATTGGATGCAACATCAAACGTTTTCACATAATTTATTTGAGTTTGGTTGGCGGTAAATATATAGCACACGAAACGTACGTTCAAGCAGATTGAATAAAATCATGATGACCCAATTCATATGAAAAAGACTGTCATTTTCAAACATCAAAGTTTTCAACCCTGACAAATTCTATTGAACTCGAAAAAAAGCTTGTATGCAGTTTTTACATAGCAACAGCTATGGAATACAAGAAGACACTGGGAATAATGATTTCTCTTTTATATTTGCACACACACAACACAAAAGCAACAATAGCAATGGGGACGAAATGGAAAAATCAATCAATTTGAATTGCATTTCATGTTTGCGTGCTCCAGTTATTTCTACTCTCCCTCATCCCACAACAGTTGTACGAGTTACAACAATAATATTTGTCATAATACCTGCGATTTATTAGCTATTATTGTCATAAATTACCACAGTCCGTGTGCCATTGTGCGGTATGTATGTACATTAGTTTGAAGAAAAAGAAAATTACTCTCGATTTCGTTCCTCACAGTAATATCTGTAAACAACGGGTGAGCCCAGAGAGTAGCTGGCAAACATGTACATCTAACGTAATATAACCCGCTAAATAATAATTTGGGTCAATCGGATTTTTCGGTGGGGGCTCAAAAAATACGGTTGGTTTTCTACACTTGGGAGCCCGTATTTATTGTATAAGGAAGGGCTAGAAAAATTTCAATTCTTCAATATGTATGGATTCCATTGAGACGGGTGAAAGCTTACAATAAAAAAACATTTGTAGCATCTACCACCCTCTCTCTCAATTATGGTTGCTCTTTTGTAGGGAATCAGAGCAGGAAGAATACAAACATGCATTTGTACATTATTGGGAAATTAGTCAAATATACATATTTGTTCATGTTAAGTAGCTTTCAATGATGTAGAGAGAATGTGTATTAAAATGTGTATAGAAAAAGATATGAAGAGAGAAAGGTGGGGAGACCCTTGGGAGAAAAATGAGCTTATGGGAAATTGTGTTCATTAACTCATGAAGAAAGGTCTGAGTACATTAAGAAAAATACAAAAGGAAGGAGTAAATAGAAAAGAAAGTTGAAGAAAAGCTACCACCTGCTCTCACAAGCTTCAGATCCGTCTCCACTGAACCGGAGGTGGTGACCTACCTTTGCAACATGAAAGTATAAGATTCTACTGGTCTTACTCTTACTCGGCGTTTGCGGAATGAATGATTTTACACGGTAAATAATAAATACGGGGGAAAGTATGTAATTATGTATTATTATTATTGAAATTGCAAAGTATGGTTTCAATTCAAAACATGAAGAAAAATAGAACGAAATGTGGTGAGGGCTCCGGTGAGAAATTCTAACGTTTATACTTTCTCAAACTAATTGTAGATGGCGAAGCTAGGGTAGTAAAAGGCTCGGTGCTTGCAGAAATTAAATGCCCGCTTTCACCACACATGCCAATTATATACGTGCTTACCCGTTGCTGTATATTTCCAAGGCCTCCATAGGCTCTCGCCTTTGTATTTAACTTAATTATTCCCGTTCTCGTTCCTTGCATTCTAAACGAAATTTTTCATATTTTCAACTCTGGCATTGTTGGCGTAGCAATTCATTAGAATTGATGTTGGGGTTGTCGAAAGAATCATACAAAAATCCTACGTTGCTGGGTGACTAAATTCTAAATACATATGAACGCAATGCAATTAAATAAGAGAGACTTATACGGAAGGATAGGAAGGAATTGGTTACTCGGACTACTGCTTGTGAGTATAAAAACACTAACAAGCTATAACTCTAATGATTAACTAAAATCAGTGCTTAGCTTACGTATGGGACCACTCAAGTGCCTAGCTGGATTACAGACAATGAGGCACGAGTATATAGCTATTATTATTAATTGCCATCAAAATACGTAGAGTACGCAATAAATTGAGCTCGTGGCTCTTTCTATTTCCTCACATTATATCAAACTAGCAAATCATCAAATCATAAATGACAAAAATAAAAGCAAATGCCTGACGATGGAAGACCGATTGCTGTGGGAATAAGCTTGGAAAATAAAAGCATTGTCAACTTTAAAAATATCCGCGTAAACTGAAGACAATGGATTCCATAGTTGTTGTTTGCTTTTCCAGAAAAATGTTTCAACCTTTGCAGAGCAATAATTTCAGCAAGTTCAAGCACCTGATTTAAAGCCAATCATTATAATATTCTTCCAAATCTGAAAATGTTTAAAACGTTTATACTTTGGCGACTTTCAAGTTTTTTCCCTAACCTTGCTTTAAGCTCAATAGTTTAAGAGTGAAGGACGAGATATAGACTTCCTATTATTTTAAAAGTTTGCCTATATACATAGATGATTTAAAATAAATTTATTTAATGTTAATTATTGTTTACTGAAACTTCAAATTCCTACGTTCTTATTCCTTCCCAACTCTCTTGGAGTATTTCCGTTGTTGTAGTAATAATAATCACATTGGATCGAGCCACATACGCATTAAAACTACACAATATAATCAATGCAATACAATTCCACCAATATTTTCATAATACCCAGAACAGGCCATAAAACTCGTCAGCGTATATCAATTGTATGCGGAGTATACAATAATAATTGCGGTATTAAATCAAAACAGAGTACAGGAAAACTATTTGCGTGTTGGCAAATAAATATGTTTATTTACTTGAACGTTTGCCAGCAATACAATAAACCTGCTGATGTCAATGCTTATTGTTAGCTATAGCTATACTCCCCATCCGCTATGTGCCCCACGCTTGAATATTAAATGCCTATCCTTCACTACAACAGTGAACTTTGATTTCACAAAAACGTGATCTTCTTCAAACAAACCTATAGTACATGAAAATAATTTATTTTTCATTCCGAGCTCTCCGGTAAATTCTAAACTCGACCATTTCTATCTCAGTGACATACAGAGAGGTGACTTGTAGTTTTTACCTGTCACCGGAAGTCAATCACAGCAACGAAAAAACTCCTCGTTAATTCCCAACAAAAAAAGGACATTCTGACTTCTAATGAGACTGCGAGTCTCGCTAGTCAAGTTGATGGTTCATTGCCGACTTGACTTGAATGGCAAAACTTTAAGGAAGTAGTCTTTTTTACGATTCTAATATCTTTCTACCAAGGGCCTACATCACTATGAAAATGATGGGAAAGTATGCCATAGCAACTGGGAATACCCCAGTATGTTTGTGATTGAGTAGTCGTGTGTATGTAAATGCACCAGAGCACCTCACCATATCTTGTCAATAATAAATGAAGGGAATGTTGACCACAAGGACAATATTTAATTTACACCTTGTTCCATTCTAAAACAATAGAGCGCATACTGCACTAATAGTACCACGTACCCACATTCAAATGCAAGACCCGAAGTTACAAGTTTCTTAACTCCAAGTATTACTCAAATTAGATAGGAAGTAGCACAAAGCGTTTCTTTCTCCTAATTCCATGAAACTCATCACCAGCTCCTGACTCACATTAAGATGTGAGCATTATAGTAAGCAGTATGAAGGGAAATAGGCCGAGGTGAAACAAAGTTCATTGTGAACTTGAGTAAAATTGAGTATGTAACTTTTTCCAATTCAATAAATGTTCAACACAATGCAATGTAGGGCTTTGTATAGACTTCTTTGGAAGTCAGTAATTGCACTGATGAAAGGCTCAATCACTATAATGATAAAAATGTAAAAAAAAAATACTTACGTTATAAGAATGCGAATTTTTCATCTTGGATTTGGAGTAATGTCTGCCTGTGGAACCTTTGAGTAGGGAATTTTCTCCTTCACTTGGCCAATCTCCATTACCAGTTTCTTCTGCCAACCTGTACGGTTAAAAAAAACTTCATTATCATATCTCATATCATAGCTGCTTACTAGTCAAATTCACAAAGTTTCTTTTCCATTTATTTTATTAATAAGAAAGAACGGTCCGTTCTTTCTTAATGATAAACGCACTTGTTTCTTAAATGACACAAATCTTAAAATTATTAGTCTTTTGGTTGGTATGGTAAAAGGCATAAAATCCAGGAGTTTTTTCAGCATAAAGGAGCTATCATTAACATGATGAATTTCTAGAATTCCGGTTTGAAGTGCATTGGCATTCCATGCTTTCTCTCTATGAAAGAAGCGTAAACATTAGATATAGAAATATGTGCACTCGGACTTGTTTTGACGTTACCTAGCTGATACGTGTCTACATACGAGGAACATTGTACGTATAAGTTGCAACTCAATAAATCGATTAGAAAATAAACTTGCAAAAACTATACGTGGAATTTTGTCACGTTGCATGAATCCTGTTATTACATAAGAAAATTCTATTTCAAACTATCAAGCTATATCCTCAACGCTATTAATAATCGTTGCTGAACCTCTGTACTAAAACTTATTTAAAGGGAAAAAGATTGTCAAAAAAATACCCATGCTTCTTGTCCAAATACATAATCTGATCATTAACGTAGGTCCTCCACATTTCCCAAGCGATTTCATCCAGTCCGAGGGACTTTAAAAGACCAGGACAAACTCCTGGACAATTCTTGTTACTATTATTGTTCGTTTGGTTCTGAGAAAAATTGTCCGGCATTGGGTCGCACACACGCTCAAATATTTTTTTTAACCAACTAGAATTTAATTTACTGGTAATGTGTCATAAGGATAATAACATGGTAATAAAATTAATTTTAATTCTGAGGTTGCTTTAGTTAAAGGTCAAAGATCCATGATGTGTAGATCTTGTTTTCCCACAATTTATTATCTCCCTTATCTCCACAATCCGTCTTAATCTTAAACTTAACTAAACTTTTAGAATAATTGAGTTGTTGTCAATGGAATCGGAGAGATTTCTATAGCTAAAAAATGAAATGGGTGCACTCAGGACTTGACTTGAACTTCCTGTATAGTACTTGTCTATGATATTTCTGCTTTCTCAATAAGTGTAACCTGCTGAATATGTGACCACACGCACGCGGTAAGGCCGGTAAGACAAACAGGAGTTTACATCTTACCACAAGTATTAGATACTTTTCTAGAAGCTACTAGTCCCCCACAAAATATAATTCGTACATAAAGCTTTTTGTAGGGAAATCTTAGTTAGTGTTTTGATGTCTCAACACAGGGATTAAAATATACCAACAACAAATCGGCTAATTTAAATTGGCGGAACAATAGAAAATAAATTGGATAGTTGGCTTAGCTAAGCTAATATTGATGTATAGTGTAGTGCATGTATTATAATGATGCACTTATATAGAGAAGTATGAGTGAACCTGTACCTTTTAATATTATTCAATGTTTTCTAAGTAAACGCAAGAGATGTAGACTTTCCCGGTTTTGCCTCATCTAATTGATACAGATTTATTTTTTTAACGTAATAAAATCTTTGATCAAAGTTGGATAACTGTTTCAGAGGCACTTCTTGTTTATCAGTTATGGCTATGTCACCCCGGCAACGGAGAGCATCCTCTCATCATTTGTGTCATCGATTTTCCTATGATCCTGGAATGATTTTTAGTCTCCTAAATTAGACCTCCTAACCAACTGTTTCTTTCCACCCCTGCGTTTCCGGCCGCACTGCATGTGCCATGAGTTAGCTTGGGCTAGCGGAGTTTTTGTTGCATATACATTGGTAGCACAGGTGACTCTTCTGAACAGGCATGACCAATTATAGGAGGAATATCGCTTAAGACAATATGCAATTTACAATGACGTTTTATTATGTCCTTCCTTGAGAGAAACTCTCAACTTTGTCGTCTCCTGCATTAAGTAAAAGCATCTAGAAATGAAAATAATTTTGTGGGTAGGTATCCTAAATTGCGATATTTCTTATATGCTGGACGTTGAAGGTGTTAAATTATGGAGCGGAGAGGTGGCAATCTACATTGAGCTGAAATCTACGACCTAGGATTATTTATATGTGTTAGAAATGATATTGCTCCGATAAAAGAAAAGAACATTTAAATTCCAGAAACTTTTTATGAAATTTTTTACGTCCTATCATCTCAGCCCAATAATTCATGCATTTCATACACCTCGACACCGTAATACAATTTACTGACACTTGTATACAAATAATTTTTTAAACCAAAAGTAATAATATATAGAAAAATACCCATTTCACTACATGAGTCTCTTAAAGAAACTCAGCAGCTCAAAGCTTAATGGATGCATGTGAATTAGGGTAGTAACGCTTTTAATGTGGCCACACCAAAGAGCCGTAATCATTGGAACAATAATTATCCAGGGCGGCACGTTTCTCTGACAAAATTTCTTAAATACATATTACTGAGAAAAATAATTTTATTGATTTCCATTAGGAGTAGGAGTAGGTGTCAAAGCTAAAATGCAATTAATTTTAATAGCGTTGTCACAGCACCATTAGTCATTAGTCCTCACTAAAGTTGAATGTACATTCCCTTTTCCCAGCTCCATATGGTTTTGCTTGTACGAAAGCAAAGAAATCAAATATTTCGTTCAATATATTATCAATTATAGGTAAACCACCGAGCGCAAGAGTTATTTCCCGGAAATTTGAAAATATGAAATATGTTTTTACTTTTTTACATACTAGAAAAAGCAAAGTCGAATGGAAAAAATCAATGGGAAGTCATTGATAATGGGAAAAAAGTAAATAATAATGATTATTTAAGGTCATTTTATATTCAAGGATTAAAATATTTACCAATCTAAGTTAGAGCCGGGTGAGTAAAAGGTACTATTAACAGTGGGACCGGTTCCGGCAACTATCCATGCAATGTCAGCCCCAACCATGGCTGAATGTCGATTCTTCCCTGACCCTGTAACATTGAGGATGGGATCCAATCCTCCTTTCCCTTTGCCACCTTCATAGGAAGACTGTTGAAGTGTCCTTTGGGGTATCATCACAGCATACTCCACGAGACCAGCAGGGGATGGAGAAGGTAACAAATGACGGGAGACTCGAGCTGATACGGCGGAGCTGGGTGTCGCAACTGGATTGTAGTTCGTTGATCCGCGCTTCATTGTGCCAGAGGATGAGGATGAGCTGGACAGTTCCATTCTGTCAACGGATTTGTAAAGAACAAAGGCTTTAGCTTTCATTACACAAAAATCAATATTTTCTAAGAATGTTTTCTTATTTCAAAAATAGCTATAAGATTCCTATGCCTATAGATTTTTAGTCCAGGTATGATACACATGAATAATTATAATTCCTCGTAAAAATCTATTCATTTTACTCACAAGCTTTCTCTATGGCTTACACACGAGACAATTAACATGACTGATTATAAGCCGTCTACTAATCAACTAAAGCTATAGATCAATTAATTTTTGAATAGAAACATTTCTCATTACTTCCGACTGTTACTCCAGCCATGAACATTCCTAATTGACTAATGTCCTGTCTTACGAATTGACAACTAAACAACATCAAGCCATGAAGTATTTATATACGGAAATAGGTCGAGGATAAAAGGAAACAATCATATATTTCATCGATTGAAATGGCTTCTCCCTTCTCCCCACCTATCTCCTCTCCCATGATGTAAGTTAAAAAGTACTTGAAGCATTTATTTATGCGGATATAAAGCGTAAAAATGGAATTTGTCCACAATTCAAAAAAAAACTTACTTTGTTTCTTCAATATAATTACGAAATAAAGGTAGCGCAGTAGATGGGCCCAATGCATGTGCCAAAACAGCCAGACACTCCAAAGAAGCTTGACGAACCCGACGCTTGGAATTCCATAAACTTTTACAGGCCTGGAAAAAATGCATTAAAAGTTTGAAAATCAATTTTTTATCAACACTTCATTTCTCCTAGGAGGGAGAGACTTGGTGGTAAATCATACATATGGTATGCAAAAATGCACATGCATTACATTCATTAGCATATACTACATGAAATTTTCACGTGATTCACAAATTTCCAAGCCCTGGTTTTTCCTGAAGTTTCTTAAGGAGGTGACAAAGTACCAACATTGTTCTATAATCGCTTCATCACTGTTTATTGCCACCATTATCACCTCATCAATCCTCAGCCCTCCTTGGTTAGTTGACATTGAGAATAATCAATAATATAACTGTCATTCTATACATATATACACATTTGGGCGTAAAATTATTACGACAGATTTTGCAAAAGCGTCTGCTAAATAATCAAAATGTCAGAGATAAACTAATTTTAGCACAACGTTTAACGATTGTTGTTCATGAATTTAAATTATTCATTATGTATAAGAATCTCTGGTCACTGGGTTGGGATCAAGTAGACAAAAAAACAAGTGAACCTGTTTCAGTGACTCGACTAAGTAATAAATAAGTATAAATAAAGCCCCGAATTCTAAAGATAACCTCATGAAAGTGAACAATGTCTTTTGACCTTGTGAAAATATAAACGACATTTTAATGTCATTCTTTTTATGATTTATGGTTTTTCCTAACGACGCTCCATGTTTTTAACTCTCAACATGTATTTGACATTTAGGTGAACTTTTATACTCCCAGTCTACATATACGTAGTGCATGAGCAGGTCCATACGTTCCAAAAACTTAATGGATCTACTGGAGGCAATTACGTGAGCCTACTCCCCCCTAAATCTACATACCAAGCCCGTCAGCTCGTAAAAGGATGGGGATCATAATAACTACTGGGGTTACCAGAAACTTAATTGTCCATAGTAAAATTCAGGGTGTTTTCATACTACATACCATGGAAGTAACAAAAAATGGATTGTTGCAAAAAAAATTGCATATGAGCCTTTCTAAATTCGCATATGAAAGGTCATAACACTAAACAAAGGAAATGTAATATAGTGAACGAGGCAATTTGTTCATATGATGGAAGTTTTGAGGAGAAAAATTCCATGGGTCATAATTATTTTCGTTAACATTTAACGGAATTCTATTAGGTGCAAAAAAATATGTAACTTGGTAAGAACATCTAATTGTGCAGATTGCATTTCTGAGCACGTCATTCCTGAATTGCCTGTGAAAGACTGGTCATAAAAAGCTTCATAACAACTTTGTGTAGGGTATAATGCTAATGCCAATCTACTATAAAACCTACAGCACGTGAACTTTACTAGGCATCAAATATTTTATTTGGCAAAATTACTACTCTATTTCAAATATACATTTAGGGGGAACAAGAAATAGGGTGATAAATGAATTATAAAAACATCTGCATCGAAGCGTAAAAAAATATTACGCAATGAAAAAAATGCATCTCCATTCTCTGCCAAAAATTATTACGTTTTACTTCTACGTCGTTTATTCTATAGCGTAAATATGTACTATGCAAATGCATTGTATATTTTCTGTACATGCTCTGATATTTACTGTGTAGGTTTTTATCAGTGTATCAAATGCTTGTATGGATTTGAGCAACTTACATGTTTAGCCAGCGTTGGCAAATCAAAATCATCTCTGGGAAAAGTCAATAATGCGAAGGTTAAAGCATCGATAGCTGCGGCTTTGATACGTGGACCAGCAGTCAATCTTCCAGTGCCATTAGAATGTTTCTTCGACTCGCTGGACAAAATAAGGTACAAAGGTTCGCAGACAAGCTCAGGCCCAGCTCCTTTTATCAAATGACTCAGAGCCAAGGCACCTTCAGTCCGTAGCGTGGATCTGGACTCTCCACAAACGGTACATAATCTCCTGATGAGCCATGTCAAATCCGCATTTGGAATCGACTTTGATCCCAGAAAGGATTTACAATCTCGTAGCCGATCACCTAACATGGTAATTGTATTGAGGATGGATAGGGATACACGGAAATGATTCTCAGCAGCAATATTCGATACGAGTGGGATGATTTGACTCATATTCTTCAAAAGTACTTGAGGCGAGACATTTTTCAAAGCTGCGGTCAGGTCATCGGCCAACTTTACACGGTATTCCCAATCCACCTGCATGAAAAATAATTTCATCTTTACAATTTAATACATTTTCCTAATTTATTATTCATTGTACACCAGCTGTGGGGCTTTGGCTGGAGTTTTTCCTTATAACAATTCAATATATAACGTAGCAGTTGCTCTCAAATGGTTAGACGACAGTTGGTTTAGTAAATTGTGTCAAGCGTATTGTCATTGTATAAGAGGGAAAACTTGGTCTATAGACTATTCCTGGTATTTCTATCAATGGTATGTATTTGGCATGTGAACAGCAGCATAATATATGAAATGATCATACATTATAATGGACGGTTGCATAATGGATTTAATATTCAAGAGAGCAAATAAATACGAGGATGCTCTCTATCATTCACTTAGTTGTTAGTAAACATTGACATTATGATAAATATGCTCTTGCAGTGGTGACTATTTCTATCGATTAAGCTTCCTTTCCTGCTTTAAGTCTTGGTATTTACCATTTTGTAGAGCGCATAATATTGAGGCTGTATTCATTATTCCTTCCATTTTATTTTGAAGTTGAAAATGTTCTGTGGACTCAATAGTATTGATAATTAAAGGAATGAGACTGGTTTAAATATATGGAGAAAGGACGTTGGGTTACAACATTTATTTTGTCTCGACT
The DNA here is from genome assembly GCA_034693705.1 of Spatulosminthurus flaviceps. Lineage (NCBI taxonomy): Eukaryota > Metazoa > Arthropoda > Collembola > Symphypleona > Sminthuridae > Spatulosminthurus > Spatulosminthurus flaviceps. The sequence goes on along the minus strand of JAQFXU010000370.1, from coordinate 8,370 downwards.
TTTCGCACATTGAATTTATATTATCCTGGAGAAATTTAAAAAATGGAGAGAAAATGCATTAATAGCTGGGTTTTTAAACGGCTCATAAAATTCCATAGTAAATGGTATTCAATTAAACCAACCGGGCTCTTTAGCAGGCCGTGCAGACAGGGATAACTGCGTATTTTTGTATAAAGTTGGTTTTATAATAGCGAATATTTTACGTCGAATTTAATTTATTACGTGCATTATAAAATGTCACTCAAGTGCTATTGCATTTACTATTTATCTGACACATGAATTATTAATGAGCTCTTATAAAGATTTTATGAATACGCGGAAGCACATAGTAGTAGTAGAGAGACCCCTGGAGCCATTATGTATAGAGATAGAAAAATTGAAATCAAAGTAAAGAATAAATTCAGCATAATATTTTTTGCGAATGCTTCACAAATGACATACTTTGACGAAGCGTGTATTTACACATCTGCAGCAGCTATACAAAATTTATGCCATTTCCGGTTGCATGTACGTATATCAATTTCGACGTAGCACATTAATGGCGTTTCGTAAGGAAAAAGTAACAGATTGGAGGAGTTATGTGAACGTTTCTTATTATAAAAGGAAATACACTATGTACACATATGTATAAAGACAGAAGCGTGTGTGAGTTGGGAAAAGTCATTTAATCTGTCAGGATAACGAGTATGGTAAGAAATGGGTATTGGATACGCGAAATAATTATTGCAACTTCTAGAGTTCTTATATCTAATCATAAAAGCTCAATTTACACATATTTGAAGTAGCTTTTCATTGCTACTTGAGTTTGTATGGGAGAAAGTCTAACGGGGTAAACATAAAGTATTTTACTAGAAAATTTAAAGTATTATTGGGAAAATAGGTTCCTTGAAAATCTCCTTGCTTTCCCTATAATCATGACAATAAGTGTTACTCAGTTGTCGTTCAGAGTTTCACAAGTAGTAATTAATTAACACCATGAACCCATTGAAATTAGCAAGAAATTCAGCAAACACTACGTCTTGTTGCAAACTCTACGTTTTCTCATGTAAGTGAAAAATCGCGAGCTGAAAAGTATTTGCACTCCCATGAACTTTGATCCACTGCACTAGCTGGCATCAGACAAATGTAATCCGGGAAAGTAAAAGTAAAGCTTGTTTAGGAAGTTAGAGGTTTCATATAACGTGGCTTGTATAAGAGAGATCATGTTTATTTTGGGTTGCTCCTTAGCAAAATACTTAACCCCATGGAAGGTTGACCACATTTCTCAGGGTACAAAGAACTCTTGAGTAAAAAGGAAGTGGATTTGGGGCAATGGTGTAAAACGAGAAATTCTTGGATTTGGATTGGTCAAATCCCTCGTACTATTTACATTAACCACTGCACTGGAAATAACAGTAGAGTAGTGAAAGGAGGAAAAAATTGACCTGGATTTGAAAATGTGTTGGAGGGGCGTTTGATCCTTATCAAAATCCACTTATCGTTTAGTTACGAAATAACTCCTCCTTTTGCTCGTAAATAGCCGTCATCTGAACTACTCATGTTAAAATCCAATGCATAACTCACACATTAGTAGGTTTGTACTACAAACTACTAAATCTCCTATCCTCATCATACATCATCATACATTCACTCTTCTCCTCCTTCTCATAAATTTTACAGTCTCAGTTCGCTAATGTATTTTGTAAACTAAGTAAGTTATCAATTACACCTGTATTTGGAACGCTTCAAATAAATTGTGCCAATCTTTCATGAATATCTTGCAACTGAACTTTGTGATCAAGAGCCGTAGGCTCAGTATCCGTATTTTGAATAATAATAATATAAACATGCCCCCATGTCACCGATCCATCATCTTCAAGAATGTATGTATCGAAGAAATTAAATTGAAGAGTTTAAATTCTTGAATTTATAGCTCGAATATTTACTCACACTAATTTCTCAATTCAAGGAGATTTAATGTTCCAGGAGTTGCTTTAATTACGTCTATAAACTTAAAATAGAGTCAATATGTTCTAAAATTAAGCATTATTACCACTTCTTTTTTTCTAATCCTTTAAAAAGGGAAGCGAAGGGAAAACTGTTTATGGTAACAATCGAAGAAAGTGACAAAACACAATGAAATACAATACAATAACAAATCATTCCTGAAAATACTGGTTTGAAATTAATGCCTATCTTTAATATGTGGTTTCTCCACGCAACGACTTTATTAAATTTCCCCAGTGACCTACAAGCGATTTTAAGTGGAATGTTGCTAAATCTTGAAATTACTTCCATTCATGCACAGTCGAGGTTTTTGCACTAACTATGACGACAAAGAAGGAAACTTTCACCTGAGCTCACCTCAGCTAGTCACGCAATTCAAGAAAAAGGCTACACACAAAAACAGACACACACATTTTTACATGTACACGTAAACAGAGTCAACTCCACTTTTCTACGCATATATAGACTCTTGGAAAGTGAGCTAAGTACAAGTACCTGCACTCGTTCATAAAAGCCCAACCAATACTTTGAAACTCGCTATGTATTATAAAATGTATGAATCTAATTGTCACCTCACACAAACATTACAATATAGAGTCACTACTATGAAGGTATAAAAGATATAAGATTGTAGATAGTGAAAGCATATGTAAAATTTTAATGTGAACATGCATCGTGCATACAAACGATCTAAATATTTTCTTTAGGTACTCTCAAAAAGGGAAATGATTCAGGGCTTTCTCCTTCCTATTATGTACGCACGTGTCTCGAGAGGGAAGGCTACAATGGAGAAAGTGTACATTTGGTCAATGCAAGGCAATTTCAATGGGCTAATCTGGTCGACACTAAAATATCCTATTTGGCATATGGGAATGATAATCCGAGGTATGTAGAATGTAGAGCAAGTGAGACGTAAATCTGATGAGATATTGCAAAGCTTTTGACGCACGTAAAGAAGCCATTATGACAGTTTTGATTTCATCATTTTAGTTGTTGTCTGATCCAAGCGGTACATTCAATCCTTGGTTTTCTTAACCTCATTTTGAGGGTTGTGATATTCAGAAGGTTATTAATTTCCCATACTTTCTCTCTTTTAGTTATTGGGGATTTATGATCATAATTATATATTGGGTCAAAGGACAGTTATAATAATTGGAGGTAAAGGCTTAAGTAAATTGAAATTAAGATTTTTTTGTAGAGCTAAAGTATGAATAAAAGTGTTTTACCTTTGAACCATGAAGCTTCATAATCATGCCGTCCAAGGCGGAAGAAAACTCAGCATCAGCAAGTGCGGAGTAAACGGGTGGACTGCTTCCACCAGCGTTACGTTGCCAAGATCTAACACGATCAAAAGATCGCATTTTCTCCATTTCTTCAGTATCATCCATAGTATTGGCATCACTTTGGAGCCCAAGAGTATTAATATCAGAATCCATTTCACTTTCAAATTTAGGCAAAGGAGTGGATGTTCTTTTTGGAGTTTTGTTACTGGAACTAAGTTTGTTGCTCCGACTTCCACTCCCACTCCCATTTCCATCCATGCCTCCTCCACCGCTCCCGATTCCGCTACTTCCACTCTTCCTTTTGGCCATGGTGTCACCTCGAAAGGAGGACATGGAGTCAGGTGAAGATAAATTCCTTCCAGATTTACCTGAGCGTCTCATCTCCCCATGCCCAGAATCACGATGATAGTCATTCTCCCCATGCCCAGAATCACGATGATAGTCATTCTCCCCATGCCCGGAATCCCGATGATAATCATTATCATCCATGTTAGACGTAGGAAAGTCGGATCTACTTTTCCCGGACTTACCGGGAGTTTTAGGGTAGTCAGAAGGAGGGTAGTCGGACATTGGAAAATCCGAGGGTGGGAAATCTGATCGGGATTGAGCTGATTTTGGGAAATCACTCATTCCATGTCTGGAGGGAGACTTTGAGGGGGTTGGCGATGGACCTCTCATACTTGGAGATCTACTTCGACTTCCATGTTCAACTGTCAGGTTATTCATGCTACTGCGACTGGGACTTCGTTCATTGCCCGGATCCCGTCCTAGATTTTTCTTACTATTTCGACTAGGTGATCGGTTCATGTCCTTGTTGCTATGATCAAGGGCTAAATTACTAGGCCCTCGAGATTTGGATCGGTTTCCTGGAAATGCAAAGGATGCAGGTGAATTTGCTCCACTTGAAGGAGGCTCAGTCATCTCTTCCATGGGTGTGAGGGTGCCCAATTTATCCAGTGGATTGGCAGGGGTGGGCGTTTTATACCGTGGTAAGGGTGGGTAGCCTAATTGTCTTTGAAATGGATCATTATTACCTGTTTCTTCATCCTCATCGTCATCATCCCCTTCTTCAAAGTCACTTTGGATTAACTCTTCCTCCCGGTCATCCTGCTCGTCGTCATCGTCCAGGAAATCGTCAATTACCTCGCTTTTTTCCTCCTCCGAATCGGAAAATCCTACGTGAGTTTGAATTTCTGATTCACTGAAGCTAATATCTCTAGAGAACATGGAACGTTTCCCTACTCCTCCTCCTCTTCCTCCACCACCACCAGCTTGGGATTCAGGAGCACGCATTGGGTAATAGCCAAGATGTGAACTATTACTCCTTTGCTTTACCATTTGTCTCATAACTTTACTCATTTTGATTACTTTGAATTTTTTTTAAATTACACTCTCGAATCAAATTGAACTTTACTTGGTAATTCCTCAGCCTTTCATACTTGCAAATTAATCTCAAACGGTTCTGCAATTATTATTATTATTATTCCAGCTTTTAACAGTCACTTTAAGTTTCTACCAAATTAGAAAATTTTCTTTAAAATTCACATATAGTTCTATACTCTTCGAGATTTCTTACACAGTTCGAGCTTGAAGCATTATAGCTTTTGATTTCACAGGTACAGTTTTCCACGTTTAAATTTTTCAATTTGAAATCAAATTCACATGACGTTTTGGTTTATAGAGTATTGAAATTAAAAATTTTGAATTATTATTGACTATATTGCAAATTTTTAGAGAATTACAATGGGGATTGTTACAGTTGGGATTAGTTCAGCACTCACGTTTGTATTTGCAAACTGCAAATGTATACATTTGACAGTTGATACACAAAGGAAAGAAAAGTCGGTGGGCGACTTTCCCGATAGTCACACTAAAGAATCAACTCATAGACTGCGACTGCCGGTCCTTGTACTGTAGGAGCGTGGACAGGTTGACGACTACGTTATAAAATATACTTGTGTGCCTAATACTTCTTCTTCATGTGCAAATCTGAGAAGTGAAAACGCGTTCCACCAACTACAGTATTCTTAGCCAATGCATACCCACGTTTTGCCATTGCTCACTTTCTGCTCCAAAGTCCATGTGCCTTGTATGTATATGCATATAGGACTGGAGCTATTAAAAGTGTAGTGGTGAGTGAGAGTAATAAAAGGAGGGTTAAGAAAGAAAAATATATATGCACAAGTATAGAAGTTGCTACTGATACGAGGGGGAAAACTTTATGCAGCTTATATGGGAGAAAAGCATTGGAATGGCCACAAAGTCGACCTCGGTTTGCACCTACAATCAGCTAATATTCTAATCGATTTTTCCCCCAAAAAGAAAATTAAACCAGCTGCATTAGTTTTCCCATATAGTACCTATAATATGGTTGTAGTAGTAGTAATAAATACAGGGCAGTAGTGTGGGAGGTTTTGTGTTCAGCGTCGTAGACTTGGTTTTTTTATTGTATTCCTACACAAAGACAAAGATTTCCATAATATTTCACCCTTTTAAATCCTGGACAACTGTTCCAAATATACATTTGATCTTGCTCACGTCAGCATTTCGTGCTTATATATGGGCAGCATTTCCTTGAGATAAAACTCTAGAGGAGGTTTATGTTCACATAAGAGTGAAATTATTAACTCCTTTTTTATCCTGCAGAGAATAGCCTTAGATGATTCTATAAAAAAATCGCATAAAATTACTCCCTATGTATACATTGGGATGATTTCAAAGAATTCGGAAATTTAAGGTCGTCAAGTCATAAATTGGAGAAATGCATTCCTCTATGGTCAGGAATTTCATGATTAAAAATGTTTTCTTTTTATTACGTTTTTTGATTTCCTGGTGGAAAAGTTCAGCAGTGGTCAGCATTGTTATGTTATGCTTATGTGTGCAAATACATAATATGAGCGTGTCTCTCTATGTGAAGCAATGAATGTAGACGTTAGACAGGTTTATTTAAGAAAATCCTTGTCAGACATTGGAACTCATATGAGGAGTCAATAAATATATGGAGGAGGTAATCCTCGATTTTGGGCTGATGAAATAATAGTAAGCGCTTTTGCGTTGTACCAATAAATAAGATGGCCTTCCTTTGTTCAAGTTACACATGTTAAACTTGGGTAGATTTCTCTTCTTAAATGTTATTACGTACTAAATTTATGTGCAAGTGAATGATGCAAGCAAATGTAGGATGAAGGTTGTTGGTTTAGTAGGTCTTAAGAATTGAATAGAAGAAGTGGGTTTTAGATCAGTTGTTGATTTGAAATTCGATCGCGCTTTGATAATGGGAAATTCATGGTTTTTTGTTCGGTCCTATTGTATTTAAATTCCTCCAATACAAAAGGCTTCGGTGGTTCTAGAACAATATTATGCAAATCATGTTAGAAGAATATAAGCTGTTTCTTTTTTCTGACTTGCAAAGTTTACGATAAATTAATGTGCACCTTGAAATACAAAAAATGTTATGCTGAATGATTGGCAATCCGCCTGGTCGGCACCTGGAACAGAATGCAACGGTACATTGAATTGATTCCCCTTTTCAAGGTTTCTCCCGAGCAGTTACCTGACTAGTGTTTTGAGAAATCCGAACATGTGGGGTATTGTTAGATGATATAGTGACAGAGTATTGGATTGCTAGATATGTTGGAGAGAAGGTAGCGGGAGAATATGTTAAAGACTGAAGAAGTTTTTAGAGAATATGTACTTTCTTTCCCCGTAGTTTTTTCAGGAAGCGGGCAATTTTGTTGTTTGGAGCTGGCTTTGCGGAAGTCAGCGTGAAATTGGTGACTTTGTAACATTCATTTATAAAAAAAAATAATCAACCTGGGGTAATTCAATGGTTTATTGTTAGAACAAAAAGGTTATTTGAATGGACACAATAAAATATCACACATCTGCACATGTTGCTGGTACGGAAAGCATATGATTTCCTAGCAATGATTTTTAGCCAATCTTCGTTCTACGCTTCGTTTGCCATTGATATTTGACGCCCACCTGGGTTATTATTTGTTATCCACAAAATGGTGCACGTGTGCTAAAACTATCGGTCTTTCACAGCAGGTGTAACGTATACTAGTAATAAGGTTAGACTTGGTTGAAAAATTAATACCTACAATTTCAGAGTTACGGAGAGTAGCTTCGAGAAAAAAAGATAATGTACCTAATGTACAAACTGACAACTAACACTACTCAGAGGTTCAGAGGTTCCAAACTTTCCTCGTCAACTTTCTCTTTCACTTTCAGCATGATAGTCCCAAGCAGTTCCGAATGAACAGTCCATGCAGAGCAGCTTTCAAAGCGTGGCTGCTTGCTTCATGGCGAAGGTAAATAACACAAGCTTATACTGATTTCACTATTCATCAAAAACTCAACACAACCATGTTACCTTGAGATGACTTTCGTCATTCGTTGCCATCCTAGGGTATTTGCACTTCAGCACGCTTAATCTATAAGTTCACAGTAGAAATCAAGTTAAGGTTAAATCTAGCATAAGTATTTATTGACTGGAATATCCAAAAAAATAAATTGACAAGAAATAATGTCGTCCTTCTTGCGCCTTCTGTCACATTTCATAAAGTTCTTTAATATGAATGAATAATTAAAATTAATTTTAATAAATAATTTTTCATGAAACCAGAGATGATAATTTTATGCTTGGATAATAAGTGTAAGTTTAAGACAGTTCAAGGATTCATTTTACATCAGATCTGTTACATTTACTATTATACCTCTGTAATTCACCAAATGTTTAACAAATGATTACGACGGCCGATAATAACTAAATTAAACTAAATAGCACTGAACGACTGGACCGTGAAATACATAGCTTCAGCTTTGACATATTGACATACATCAGATAACAACACCCTAAAAACACTGAAAAGAAATCTAATTACCATTACATCGAACGAAACAAGTAGTTGAAAATAATCTTAGCTATAACAAACAATAACACATTAAAACAGCATCACTGGCTTCCGCACGACTAAACAATATTACCTTGCGCCACCACTAATATAATAAATTATTTTTAGGCCGTTTGATAACCGTACCCTTAAATTGTGCTTCATACAAAGTCGTCGCTACTGGTTCCATAGAATAAAGGTTTTAA
>JAQFXU010000369.1:0-57808 GCA_034693705.1 Spatulosminthurus flaviceps | reverse complement strand
ATTAGGAACTATGTAAGAATAAATTTTAAGAGGTATACGATAATTGTCAGCTATCTTCAGTACTTATCACTAGCTGTATTAATCACGCGTCTTTGGTGTTTGTATTGTGAATGCTCATTCCTTGACAATAAATTATTATTATTATTATAATGTTTGGCAATGATTTTTACAGTTTCGTTCGGATGTGTTTACATACCACGATACCACGAATGACTATGATGCGGGATATTAGTTCAGAAATCGAAGGTAAAAGTTCGGATTAAATGACCGGATGAATCAATCAAAAGTGAAAAATGGTTTTAAAAAGAAAGGTAAACAATGTCTCTACAAATTGTAAACTAAAGTAACGATTTTACCTGAAGTTGACGTTTATTTACCTCAGAATTTAATACAATTTACATGACGCACTAATTAACCTGCCAATAATGATTTCATTTGAAGTTCATATCATTCCCCAGAGATGAACTTAGTTAACATGAACTTCGTGGTATTTACCAATTAAGGCTTACTGAATTATATAATGTAATAATCGAGCTCTTTGAGGCTGCAAGTGTTGTTGCTGCCAGAACATAGACGCTGAGGAAGTCTTTTTTACATTATTAGACCTATTACAGAACTTTATAAGCCTTGATATTTACCTGAAAACAATATTTCACCTGGCGCTTGTATAATTTTACCTGAAGTGCATATGTATGTTATTTGCCCGTAAATAGCGATAATAATGATAAATTGTATCTCATACGAACGCGACCTTTACAAAACTACGTTAGTTTTTAAGCTGTTTTAAGTTGGAGTCGCATTAGGCCCTGACGATGCCATAACTGCTTGAGGTCGAAAGCTTGGAAATTAAAATTGTGTCAAATAATAAACCGCAGTTTCCCATTAATAATAAAAACTGGTTTTAAGCATGCCTTTTTCAAAAAATTAAGCATACAGAGAGATTTTAATTGCGAAAGCAATCTTAACTTTCTGAACCATAAATGTTTCTCGTTTTAAATGTATACTTCTTATAGTCTTTTAGGATGCTCCGTCAATTAGCCCATACTTTTTAATTCTTCAGTCGTTTCCTTCACCATTGATTAAAAACCAGAAAAAAATTAGAACAGTTTTATTTGCAAGCAACATATTCGCATTTTACACAGTTGTAGTAGTAATTTTATGTTAACTTAAGTTCTATATGCAGTTGCGTTGGCATGAAAATAAGTTGTATGAGATTTGGAGAGAAACAAATGATTTTTTACAAGTCCAAATAAAGTACTTTAGTGGCCGCGAGGGAACCACACGAGGCAAACACTGCTGCAGCAAATACTATGGCTGTGGGTGATCCAGCCGCAGCCACTACACTTCCAAGTATCACTGCTTGGGTCATTTGAGCTAAAAAGACCATGGAAGACACAATTGCCACGTCAGTTCCAAGTCCTCGTCGTTGGTTTGGCTTGTTTACCAAATCATCGTTATCAACATCAAACTGTAAAATTCAACAAATTTAAAATCAATGAAACTTTTTTCAATCTTGTCAAGACGAATGCCTTATTTGCAGTCGCCCCAGGTGATGTACCAGGCGACGATAGCGACCTCATCGTTTGGTTTCTCCGACCAAATTCTCACCAACTATTTCAGTGTCATAGCGATTGCGGTTAAATGCTGATTTAAATCGCAAGATAAGTGAGTCAAGCTTAATCGATTTTAATCTTAATTATCTCTAATTGTGTTCTAGCAATTTGCAATAAATTGCAGTGATGGGAGATTTTGTCTATTGTCGCTTTTGATGAGCTGGCTACGATTTTTATTCAGTTGAACATTTTATCGCTGTCGCTATCAACGCGAATAAGGCTTTCGGTCACTCAGTAAACTTTAGACTTTATATTCAAAATCTCCAAACAAATTGACTTTAAATTTACCATATCCGCTGCATGGTATCTAGCCACAAGGAGGTAAGGCATGGTAAATAAGGTGGCGTACATAATCCCTGCCGTCCACGAGAATATAATTACTCCTGCTCGGTTACGACAAAGTCCCATGAGGATCATCCCGGTTGAGTAAGTGAGTTGACCATAAATGTATACCCTTCTTGCTCTGAAACCATTTTGATTCGCTCCAAATATTTACATTTAAAAGTGACAGTCTTATTAAAATGCATATTTTCCTAGTATTTCATTGTATAGAATTCATGGCATCATGAATGACTGGGTCATGATATCGTGAGGCTTTCTCATCGAAAGCCTCACGACCTTGAAATAAATAAAAATACAAAATATAATTTCATTGATACTTTTAAGTATATATACAAGAACTTGCCCGAATCTCTGAACGAGTCTGTCAATGACGAAGGAGTAACAGGAGCAAGATAAAGAGTAAAGTGACATTCCTACACAACCAAAGCGAACCCCCTCTTCATAATTAGTCCTGCTGAGAGAACCTAAAGGTGCAGTTGGGTCACCGCCAAACACTGCTTCTCCCACAAAATCCGTAAAGTAGAGTGAGTAGCATACATGTGCCATCCAGCAGAAAAAGTTGGTTAGGCATAGCCACTGTAGCGAACGGGGCATTTGTACTATTGTCTTCACGTACTCTCGAGCTGTTGGAGCTTTCTCCATTTCGCTTACTGCTACTACTCCTTCCCCAACTATAACCTCAGGATTTTCTTTCTAAATTATTTCAATATTCAGATTTGCACAATAAATAATACTCTCATATAAAAAACAGACTCCATTATAAAAACACATGGAATTAATTAGTAATTATTACTTGGGGCTCATTGAAAGACGTTTCTTGGACATTTTCGATGGAACCATATCCTTGACTTTTCCCTGCCTCAGGATAGTTCTCCTCCTCTTCAAACCTGGAATATTCTCCTCGTTCAACTCCCTACAAAATTTCATATTTACTAAAAGATCCTCAACAATTTAAAAAGTTGTCAAGCCCTGGTACAAAAGTTGGAGCAAGTTTTGCGATAGGAGTCAGTGAGTAAAAGGTTAAGGAATTTTTACATCAAATAAAAAACCCAAGTCAAAAGGTTTATAGGGATCCAAGTTTTCCCAATATGAATCTCAGCATTCTCTAAGCTCCGCGTAAAGTACATATTTATGAAGCAAAATAATCATTAGGATGTATGTACTATGAGAGAGGCATGGGATCGCTAAAAGGAGCAGAGAACTTTTTTTTATAATCGCAAAACCCACAAGACAAGATACATGTAAGTTGTTCAGCTGAAAAAAAAGTATGCTTGTGTTTACTCGATCCGATGGTTTGTTTGTCGGGGGGTAAAGTCGATCAATAGGGATTTCTTGAAAGCTTCTTATAGTTGTGATTACACACCCGATGAAAATGAACAGAACCAGAGTAAATACAGCTCTTACTTGACCACCGAATAAAGTCCCTTTTTAAAAAAAATCCCAAAAGGGAAAGTTAATTCCGGATCTATTTTTTATGCATACATATATATAACCATACCAGTAGTAACTATACTAGCTCACTACTGTTAAAAATCAAATTACCAATGAAAGTATTTTCCCAATTTAAAGCTCCAAGAATATAACCCATTGAACCTCCCAAGCCTGCCATGATTGTAAATGTACTCAGGCCTCTGGCATGATCCTCTGTAAACACAATCAATCATTGGTTCAATTCAATTCCTCATCAAGAACACACCATAGTAGAAATAATTCCTTTGCAAATTCATATCATGTATCATGCTGCTTTCGGCTTTCCCAACAACAACCTCCCAGTATAATTTCAGAGTATACCAAAGAAGGATCCAATTCCTAGGCTTATTCCTATTCATTTCCCACACATTTCTATTTTACTTTCATATTTACTTTCCAGCGAGTTGTCCCATTCCTCTGTTAAGTTATGATTTTATAACATTACTTACTTACAAATTCCCTATTTTCGATCCATACCAATAATAATTTGAATAATTTTAATTGCAAAATTAAAAGTCTAAGAGAGAAGTTACCCATTTTTATGTCTCATTGGATACTTCTTATATAATTTTTAAAACGTGTTGTATTCAACACGACTTTATATAAAATGTAGAACAAATACATTTATATATATATATATATATGTGGTAATTCAGCCCTATGTAAAGAAATTATAGTCCGTGTAACATGGAACGGAAAAAATAAGAGAAGTTCGACCTATCACGGGGATAAGGTTTTTATTTTAGAATTAATTAGCGAATTCCAAGTGCTATAAGCCTTACCTCCACCCGAATTATACAGAGAAGCTTTCTCTCACTTTCAATGTAAAAGCATATAGCCACAAATACATCGAGCTATAAGATTGAGGTTAATAGGCATACACCCGCAGTTTGTATTTAATTTCTGCCAATATTTCATCCCTATATCTGCATGGCTCATATAATTTTGTGAAGAAGGTCTTAATGTAATTTTTTAAGTTCATTCTGAAGCTACACACTGGACAGACAGAATAATGATTAGGAAATTGAAAAGATATAGCTGTGAGTAAGCATTATAAGCATATATACACCTAATACATAGTAATTGAATTCACGTTGAATGAAAACTTACAAACTCGAGCCAAAATCCAATTATGGTTAACGGGTGAAAGTCATATTGTTGTGTAATTGGAACTAAACTGATTTTGAGGTTTATTCATTTCTTATACTACGTGTTGGAAGTGTAGGAACTTATTGATGGATAAAAGGGTGTATATATACCTGGAATGGTAACATCCAGCATGTATGCCCTTGCAGGGCTTTGACATGCATCAGCATCAAAATCCAGTAACACAGTTCCAAGTACTGTAAAAATCAAGCCCCATGGATGATTTGCCACAGAGTCTTCATTTGGATTCTCTACACTTTTAGACTCATCTTGTTGAATGGTGGTTAAAGGGCTTTGAGCCGGGGCCGTGAGAGCGGCGGCATGGAAAGAATCATTGGCAAATTGTTCCTCCTCCGTCCCATTATTTTCTTCCACAGCATCTCGAAGTAAACTCTCTAGTGGATCTTCATTCTTTTGATTGGGATGAGTCAATTTGAGTTTCTTGTAAACATCCTGCTCCTCTCGGTCGTCGTTTTGTCTCCCCACAAAATTAGCTGATCTGCCACTTTCGTCAAGAATCCACTGTGTTGGTGCATTTTTGTAGGACGGTGGATAATTGATCGAGCTGTTCTCAATCGGATTAATTCCAGCGTCCAGTAAGCTTTCCGCCTTCAGACTACTTGTCTGATTTTCCAGCAATGTCGAGAAATTCCCCTCCATACTTATTGGTTTCTCTGTTGTGTTTAATATCGGCTTGGATTTTCCTAACATATTCGCTTTGTAAGTGTCCCCTAAAAGGAGTCCAATGGTCTTCCCATTTGGAACTAATATCAGCCCAAGGATGATTCCAATAGATAATAGGATTATGAATGGCCGTCTTCTACCCAGTCGTGAGCGGCAGCCATCACTCACTGAACCCAGTAGCGGTGTTATGAAGAAACCCAACTAAAAATCCATGTCACCACAAATGCTAAATATACCATTGCCAAAAATTCATGTCATATGTGTTAGCCAAAAAATCATTACTCTCATCATTGATAATCTTTCAAAATTCTATATTTAATAGCCACGTCAATTTTAATTTCTATGGGTTTTCAAAATTCCCCTTATGACGTCATCATGCAATGGCAATTGGCAATATGTCATTACGACCGTTTAGATCAAAGAGCAAGACTTGCTCAAAGAACTTACCATTGGGCTAAGACACCACATAAGGGTCATGTATCTATGTCGGAGGCCGATACTAAGGAGCAGAGGGGACACGAACGCAGTTTCGGCAGCATAAGAAAATTCTATACCCATCACTGCAGCTGAGATTTGCACTAATTCCATGCGAGTCTTAGTCCTTGTAATTACATTAACAAAAAACCTTGTTAAATTCTTTACCAAATTCCACAAACCTTTCAATTGAACCTTTGAATCTTCATATTTTGGATTTTTTACTTAAATAATAGATATTTGGTCTCTAAAGTTACTGCCACGAATATTTGTACACAAAACTTCTATACGTACCCAAAAATGTGTATTAAAATTAAACTACGTTCTGCAAACATCAACTTGTGAAAAGAAAATCTTTTACAAGATTTTATGCTCATTTTTTGTGTATATGGTCTGCTTTAAGTGCAATTTTGGGCAATTTGGAAATTCTTTCGCAATTTTGTTGACAATGCAATGCTATGATTTTTTCAAAGCGGTTGCTACATTTAAAAAATCCATAAAATGACATTAGAATGCATAAAGCTTGTGTGGGTAACAATTATTGGAGTATTTCACAAAAGTTGGTTTGTAGGTCTGTCAAATTATAATGAGGATAACATATAGTATTTTAAAAAGTTAATTGGAGTAATAAAATATTTAAATCCTCTTGTACAGGAAAATCCAATTTTTATGCATACAACGTGCAATCAATAATTAATGATGGGGTCTGGAATGCAATGAGATTGGTGTTAATTACACGATTGGAGCCAACTCCACAAGGTTAATATCTAAAGGATTTCAAAAGGCTATACCTAATGGCATTAAATGAGAATTATTAGCCCGTTTATAGGAAATAGGAGCATATGGTGTGTAATGTATAAGTAGCAGAGAGCATATACATATATGATGTGACATAAACTGAGTGAGATAGGAAAAGCTCACCTAGTAAGATGAGAAAAGTCTCCTTCCTCATTGTTGGATGACTGGTTAATTCGTGTGATGGTTCGTTGGCTAAGTTTTTCTAGTTTATCTTTGACTTTCGTCCGGAAATTGGTTTCCTTTTCCTCGGATTCCGAGTGCCAGAATTGTGTCCAGTTCTCCTTCAGACGGTCTTTCAGTGTATGAAACCAGCCCACGTATTCAATAACCTTACTCATTCTTCAACCCTCGACTATTGGTGCCCTTCAGCTAGCACTTTTTTAACCAACTATATGTGTGTAATTACTATACTCAAACAACAAAAAACACTTGATGGATTCCTTTCACTTCGTTGCTTTACAATTCTTTCCTTGTGTTAGGCTTCCCTTGGATCCAATTTCAATGCAAAACTCAGTAGCCCTCGATCCCAGTAGTACTGCAAATACCAACACGGAGTTAATAAACTAATCCTTTACATCACCAAATCACCTTCATCACTCCGTATAGAGACATGATTCTGTGACGAGAAAAACATTTACTCCATGTCCCTCCCAATTTCCCCCCTTTATTTTCATCTACATTATCTATATTTTCAATTCTCGTATCATTTCTAACCATCAATTCCGTTCCCTCAATATTTTTACCTGTATTTAATAACCCCTGAAACTTTTATTTTGATTATGTCTCATACAAACAAACATCTTGTTTTGATTATATTAATTGGAATTTTCCACCCCCTTAAAAACACGTCTTTTTACCTACTTCGATTGTTTTTTAATGCCAGAATCCCTTGGGGCTCATTTATGACAGGGCCGGACCAGCACTTTTCAAAATTAGTTGCAATTCTTACGAATCAAAACAAGTGAAGGGTCAATGAAAAGTAAACCCACATCTTTTTTAAAGTTAAAAGAAACAATCGAATTTCAGCAAATCATCCTGATTCCTGAATTTCTAAACCATTGTTCCTCGGATACACAAGACAACTGAAAATATGTTTTTCATAAAAGTCAACAAGAAAAACAGAATCATTTGGTCATAAAATCTCATATTGATTGATTGAAAATCTCGTTGTTAGCTTGTCCATCAGAATTCCACATGATAGTTGAACTGCGTATTGGCTATAAGAATATATTTTGTCATATTGTATATACATACGTTAATAGCATGGTAATCAAAGATTTCATTACTATGATCGCATATGTCACAAGGCTAAATTTACAATTGTACTCTCATTTCAATGAATAAAATAATATTGAAAAGCTTAATAAATATTATAGTCACGGCCAAGTTCTAGCTCAAGTATATCTATACATGTAATACTGGAAAATGTTTGGCTGCCAAAAAGGTTCAAATAAATATTTGCAGTTTCTCTTTATGGCCAATACTAAAGTCAGTCATGCTGAAATTAAGATTTTTGGCATGCTTTTTACGTGCTAACCAAGAGCTCTCCCCATGTAAATACGTAAACATAAATGTATAAAATCAAAAATTATTACTATAATACTCGAGTAATTTGTCTTCTACGCTCTAGTCAAAGTATAGCACCACATCAGTTTTACTACACACAAGTCTCTTTTACATAAAGGCTCTTTTCATGTCTCATTTCTCAGAGATTCCTGGAGGGCAAGAAAGTCCTAGGAAACTATATTGCTTGTGGTTTTTTTATCCCTAGCCTAGAATTTCTAAATCATTTTCTTGGGAAAGGAAAATATTATATTTACAAGTCTCATCTCCTTGCAGATTGCAGATATTCTATTCTATGTGAATTTAGGAAAAGAAAAACGAATATTCTTATTTAATACAACGTGTATGCAATTCCTCTTCCTACCTATCTCTGCTCTACAAATGAAGAGGACGACGACGAAAACATGGAAGAAATATTTTTTACACCCCGTAACAACTCCATCCTCCTGTGACCAACATATGTACATATGAATTTACGGAGAAACAACCTGACATTTTTATAGACGGGAGTAAAGTCAGCTCCCACGTTTACGACATTTCCCCTACGATTTTCCAATACAAATTTCCCTGG
Source organism: Spatulosminthurus flaviceps (assembly GCA_034693705.1). Classification (NCBI taxonomy): domain Eukaryota; kingdom Metazoa; phylum Arthropoda; class Collembola; order Symphypleona; family Sminthuridae; genus Spatulosminthurus; species Spatulosminthurus flaviceps. The sequence goes on along the minus strand of JAQFXU010000369.1, from coordinate 49,147 downwards.
GAAAGACTCAAAATTAAAGTGTTTCCCAAGAATGGGCTTAACAATTCTGAATAAAATTGGAATACCTCCATGCATGTATACACTTAACTGTACAAGGAAGCCGCATATGCTGCTTGCAGAAAAACATTACACGTGAAATTCTAAGACATGCAGTATATATATGTAGTTACAAAGTATAAGGGACAATTAAGGCAAACGTACAGATGCAAGTGAAAGTACTTGCCGCATATGAAATCCCTTACTTTTCAACAGCATTAGTTTTCTACTAAATTGTAATGACATTTTTGTTTACGTACTTTCAAATTAAAGAGAAGGAGAAAGAGAGAGAGAGAGAGAGAGAGAGAGAGAGAGAGAAAAAATGTGGTCGTCGTCTATACAAGCGTGTAAAAACTTTTCAAAAGATTGTTCACAAGACTTGACTTTGGAATTCATGCGGAAGAGATATGAAATGGATATGTAAAAGAAGAATGTATGGGGTAAAAGTATCTATAGAGGAGGATGATTCCACTGCAATCCGAACTGACTGGGAGAGACCACTCGAGAAGGGAATATGATGTGGTGGAGATAATGATACTACTGTATAGTATAGGAGATAAGGCTCAGATGTTGTGAACATTCTAATTCTCCAAGTGAATGATAATATTGCCTAGTTGATGAGATCTTTTTGGTGAGTGGAGAGTCGGAATTAATTACTGTTTCTCTCGCACAAGCCTGTCCCCATCATTCTTCTGTCTCCTTCGTTTATACATGCCAACATATCCCCACACACACACACACACACAGCTCTCCCACATATCTCTATCCTTCCCCATATGTCCTCATTCAGCTTTTTCTACGCTCACTTGTCGACTTGTCATCCCTGTAAACTCATTTTCATAATGGCTAATTTTTCTATCCCACCAGGCATTTCCTTTATTTATTCTCTCCACTTTCTAAATCCGCAGGAGAACGTAAACATGGTGAAAGCATCGAGAGTTAAAGACACACTTCTGTCCTCGCTTTTGTACTATAGCTTTCACCCTCCATACTCATTCTGACTCACAATAATGGCCTCGCAAATTTTATTTCACCTATAACTGATTTATTGTTATGGACATTCTTTTGCTAAACAATGAGACAAATATTTTACTTGGATAACAAAACGCAATGAGACCATTCTCCAGGTCAATTTAAACATTAAACACGAGCACTTTACAAGATTACTCATAATTCACCATTATAGAATGACCATCCTTGGAATGCTTGGAATGTTGACTGACTAATAGTTTTGCTACTATTATGTTGGCTTATTATTTACAGTCTATTACTTCATCCTAGCCATTTCCACAGCTGTTGGATATCCAATACAGAGATTTAGATAACCTGTGCTTTTATTTCTAACATCCTATAGACAGCTCAATGTCAAAATCATTCTGACTATAGAGTAAATGCACCTGGGAAGGTACGTAAAAGGGGTGAGAGATTTGCTTTTCAGATGAAATCCAATCCAGAATTACAGGATCTCAATTTAGAGGATTACGGGGATTATAATGGAAAATAATACAGATTCTCTCGTATGCATCAAATGCATAAAGCAACGCTCTTTCCTGGAGTTCATGACGATATATCTCAAGATTTGAATATTTTTAATGCATTGAGAATCAAGTTTTTAACAACAAAATCTCATCCGTTGATGAAGGTACTACTGTAGTACAGTATTATTAGAGCTCTCTACTGATTAATACAGCATCCCGTGAAAAGGGAGTAAAAAAGTATGGTAATTTCAAGAAATACTTTTTTACCTTCATATATAAATAATACGTTAAAATATAAAGTCACTTGAATACTCCATAGATCGGATTAAAATGTATTATTGTATTGTATTTTTTATTAAGGGTCTTTTAGGCTTTCGCCCATGACCCGAATCTGATTAAAATGTATAGAAAATTATTACCGCCTTCCTAACAAACACCTTCGCAAAGGAAACAATAAATGTTAGCAACAAGATTTCTCGAAATTAATTCAGATTTGCTGTGGCTGTGACAGATATCCATGAAATACAGATTTACGCCTCTTGCCTTTTTAGAGAAAGAACACTTGTAAATGGATACAAAATACAGGCACGCGTAATCAGATTCGTAAGTGGTAAGGATTTTGATTTGGGGAAAGCTGATCCTTATAGATTGTTTGACGAGATTTCTTTGGCGGAGAGACACTACATTGTAATATAGTATAGTATATTCAAGACCTTGGACTTTGGTCATAAGATGAAGGAAAACAAGATAACTTTTAATGTGCTGAGTGAGTGACAATAAACTGGCAATAAAATACCAGTAGCTTCCAACCCACGGACCGCACATGCAATCCCATGGTCTCAATTCTCTTTCAGCTTCTCTTTAAGTAATTTGACTTTCACCCTTCGCTTAAGTAATTCGCCTCTCACTCTTGTTCTCACGAGCTTTGGAGGGGAAAGATGAAGGAAAAATGTAAATACTGAATGAGATCGTACCGAGTATTGACGTGATGAGTTTCCCTTGGTGATGAGAAGAATGAAGAGTAGCTTCTTGAAATCATACATGAGAATTAGGCTTGGTCACTAAATGATGGTGAAAGTAATAATTTAACAAACATGAGTAAATTATTCTATATGGAGGAAATTAAATTGGTTAGCACTGCTTTAAGTTAGAGTTGATGACGTGAAAACTTTTTTTTTTATATTCCAGAGAGCGTCAAGTCAATATGGTTAGTATTCCACTGTCGATTGGGTTTTGAACTGCGAATGAGTTTCACTTGAAATGATGTGAGTGTGTGTGAGCTGTGCACGGAAACAAGCTTGGGAAAGGAGTAAAGTTAAGCTGGAAAACTTGAGGGGATATTACACCAGCGGAAAAAAAGTTACTCCACAGAAGTACTAGAGAATAGAGAGTAGACGAGAAGAAATCGTAGAAGAATTCAGACAGGCGTAACAAAGAGACACATACACGTACACCCCATGGTTTTTAAACCTCCTTCTTCAGTGTCTACCTTATATATGAAATAGTGCTGGGTTCGGAATTCAAGCATTTTTCTTCGATACAAAACAAGGACGTACACATACTCACACATAGGATTCAACTACCGAAGGAAAAGATTTAGGCTTCATAAGATTACTTGTTTACTTGCGCAACCTTCCTATTCTAAGGGATTTCCAAAAGTACAGTGTGTAATTCATTGTGCTGAGTGATAGCCCTGGCCGTTGGAACAGTTGTCCTACCACTCTATATAAGCTAGAGCAAGCGACAGCACTACTCGCATCTTCTCAAAGTGTCGAGCAAAACAGAGTCTTTCTATTGTAAACGGAGATCTCAACTTGTTCTCTCCCCACTATATTAGTAAGTCTTTCAGTTGAAATTGTGCTGAGCATGGAGCTTCCTTTCTAGGCATAACAAGCGAGGAGAAAGCACAATGTCTCCCCATACTTTCACTCTTCCCTTTAACTGTCAAGTGTATGTTAAATATTCGCCTTCTCTCTTGAGTAGGAAGATGTGGCTCATGATCATGTATTTCCTATTATTCAAAAATATATCCTGCAATATTCTTCCAGTAATCCATATTGTCAAAGTCTTTATGGTGATTCCCCTTCCCACATGAGTCAATAAAATATTATGCATTTATTTCGGGTCGAGCGGAATCTTACAGATTTCACCATTTTTCCTTAGCAAACGTACATATCGTCGGCTAAAGTCCAAAAGGCGCCATAATTTTGGAAGCGTCGTTCAAAAAGGGACTTTAAATGCATACCGATAGCTTAGTATTCAAAGGAGCCAAGTCTGTGTATGTACGCTATACGCGTGGGTACGTCAGCGGTAGGAGATTATCAAATAGCGCTTTCTAACAAACAAAAATACCATATAACAAAAGAATAGTTGGCCAAACGAAATTTCCATTAAAGTCTAAATATACGAGGGTAATTAATATTCAAACTTTGGATATTATACAAATTCTAGACAACACTGACTACAGCGTACTTACACTTTACATTGAAACCGGCAGATCCCATTCAAACATTGGACGAAATTATGTTCCTATACCATGTCGAACATTTTCAATTCTTTTAGGTAAATCCAATGCCCTAGAATATTCTTTCCACTTCTCCATTTATTTCAAACTTCGAATGCTTCTGGAACTTTCTGAATAATTACCATCATCGACATTTAAAGACATTATTATCTGTCATCCTTAGCAGGAGCAGTAAGTTCTGTTCTGACTGGCTATTTGGAACCTTCCTTCAGGTCCTCACAAGTACAAGGTTCCATATCTCTGGTTCTCGACTTCTCCCGCAGAAGAAACCTTTGACATAAGTCGCCGCTTTTTAGTCATATGTAATAATTTTGACAATTTATTTTCCAGGGACCGAATTGTCCGACAAATTACTGTGATCAAGGAACGGAGAAGAAAAGTAGATTCGAAATACAATGGCGGCGTTAAGGAAAATCAATAAAGTAGTGAACATTATTTTAATTTATTGATAATTTTTGCTGGTGAATTTGTTAATTAATTTGTTAATTAATTAAATTTTAAAGTGGGTTTAAATGAAGGGGGAATAGATTTCTAAAATTTCTGAATTATATAAGTTGAATGTAATTCTTTGGTATAATTTACTTCCTAATTCTGAATGGAAGTTTGTGGATTGTATTGTAGGAGCTGATAAGCTTCCGTCGTGATCCTCCTCCTGGCCTTCTTTGTGCCGGTCCAGTTGGAGATGATCGTGAGTGTTTTCATTTTTTTCAGAATTTTGTGTTACAAGTTTTGGGGTTTACTGTGGTGGAGGGGAAGTTTGTCTAATTGGATATTTTTGTTGTTACAGTTTTTTATTGGAATGCAACAATTACGGGACCGGTGAGAGTCTATTATGTATTTTTAATAAAATTTAGTGCAATGTGGGCAGAAATTTCGTTTGAAGGTGTTATGGGAAGCGCATAGAAATCCGTTTTTGGGTTTTTGTTGTTGGTTCAATGACTTGTGTGATGAAGATGAAGAGGTGGTTTGAGGACTGATCTATCTTTAGGTGCAAGATACATAATGTTTGGGCTTTTGCATGGGCCATATTTTAATTTTGCAAACGAATTTTCTTCCTTTCAATGTTTTCGTGAGTGAGGAAGTGTCTGCACAAAAAAATATGGCTGAACCGAGAAATATGAGTCCTTCTCAATATGTCACTCACGTGATTTATCATGTTCGAGCTTAAAATATATTTATGTGGTTGACCGATTTTGATCTTTGCATTTTGTATCTTTGCTAGCATTTTAAGCTCCCCAGATCACCTTTTGAATAAAATTTAAAATGTCAACAAGCAAATCAAAATTTTGACTTGAAAGAGAACTTTGATTTGAGATGAAAATGCCGATGCCAAAAGTAAACTTGACCATATAAATTTCTGTCGTCTCGGTTTTGGCACATTTGCCGAATAAGGAGCTTTAGGATATACGCTTTGGCTTGTGGGGTCACAGTGTTCTGAAATCTGAATATTTTTCGGTTTTGTCTCTCTAAAGTTGATGTTGTTAGAGGAAACTGGACTAGTTAAAAGAAATAAAAACCATTCTCTTGGTTTTTAAATGGACCTTAAAGTGATTTTTTGTGGTGTTAATTGTTTGCGAAGCCTCCTGAGTTAACAATATTTATTATTTGCAGCCGGACAGTCCCTATCAAGGCGGTTCATTTTTCTTGTCGATTCGCTTCCCAACGGATTACCCATTCATGCCGCCCAAAGTCTCGTTTACTACGAAGATTTATCACCCAAACATCAATGCAAATGGCTCTATTTGTCTTGATATTCTTCGGTCTCAGTGGTCGCCTGCCCTCAGTATAACCAAAGGCCAGTTAAGTTTTTATTTATTAATGTTGGTGTCCGGATGTGACTATCGTTCAGCTGCGTGCCTTAGCTATTCGCTCTGTCAGCGAATCGGCATACTTGAAGTTTCTGTGATATTTCTTGTATAGGCTTATGCAAATTCACTGGAAAGTTTTGAGTAAAACACAAAAATGCCCGTTTTTCAGTGGCAAGGGTTTAGGGGCACGGCTTGTGGAAGGGAATGGGTGATGATTTAGGGGACCGATTCATGGAGAAACGTGCCAGTAATCATCGCTTCGCGATATTTTAGGGCTTTTGCATAGGGCGGGTCAGCTACGGCCGTCTCTCTGTCCCGCGTGCCCGCGTTAGAATATGAAGTTGGTATTATTTCAAAAAGTCCCGCGGCAAAGGCTTTAACCATTTTGAATATATTTCAACCAAAAACAAATTCAAACAAAATATATATCAAAATAAGTTCAAGAATAACTAATTAAAGTAACGTTTCGGTTTTGTAGTTTTGCTGTCAATCTGTTCGCTGTTATGCGATCCAAATCCGGATGGTCCACTCGACCCGGAGATAGCTCGAATATATAAGACTGACCCGGACAAGTACAACGAGTTGGCGAGGGAATGGACAAGAAAATACGCAATGTGAACAGGGTGGCGGTGTCAGGAACTACAACAAAAATTATATGTATTTGCTATCCATACACACACACATGCGTTTTTATTGAATTACGCGATGGAAGATTGAATGAGTAATTCAAGGATAAAATTACATATTATACTTTAAATATAAGATATTTAATAATAATTATTATTACTATTACGTGGAAGCATGAAGCATTTATGATTAGATGCTGCAATAATAAGTGGGGACGCGATACAACTTATACCGTTTGATACTAAAATAGAATTCGCATAAGACAATACATTGAAGATAATAGCAATAAATAACCCTGGGACCATAGTGACAATGACAAAATTAAATCTTTAAATGTCCGTATTTCTGTTTTTCTATCATTTTTCAATATATTGTTGCGCTCGTCACCTGTAATTTAATTATAACCTGTAAACTAATAAAAATGATCTTTGAGCGTTGACTTCCGGAGCCCAAAGTTATTTCCTGTATTTAGGATTTAAAACTCTTGTAATAATTTAAGCTTTGCTTTGGTAGTTATTTCTGTTTAGTCGAGATTATTTTTGCGCTATTAGTTCAGGGTTTCTTTATGGTAATTACATACGCATTTTACTTTATTTACAGTTGAATTTGTAAATACAAAAGAATGTACGATAACTTCGACTACCACTTCAGTAACATTAATCAGAGCGTTTTTAATTAATAAAATTTTCTAATTTCGGATGCACTCAATGTGCACCATAAAGAACAAGTACTGGCCTTACTTTTGGGTGAAAGTATTTTGTCCAGATCAATGTATTTTACGTATTAATTTCTTGCCCTCGATCTTTGGGGCATTTCTTCCCACCATTTCTTTCAACACTCAACTCCCATGCCTCTATTCTCCCACAACAATTTCTTGATTGCAGGTTTATTTACTACGTTAACAACAAAATTTAAACCGACGTAATTTGTGAATGGCTCATCACAGAAATATTCTATGCCTGCTCCTGCTTGTGTACTCACAAGTGAGGAGTAAATAAAGAAAACAAGAAAAAATTAAAACCAAATTGTAATGTTAAATAAATGCTAAATTAAAAATATGCTTCAATCATATGAAACGAAAATATTTATAGGAAATATATCACAGTCAAGAAATCTTTCACAATGCACTCACTCCAGAAATAATATTAAATTCTAAACTCATTTTCTTCTCCCTCGTTATTTTTACCAAGCAAATAATTGAATAATTACTCAGAATGCTATATAACAAAAATTATGCATCCAAGATTTTAAGATAAAAGCTGCAAGTTAATATAAAGAGATATGGATACATAGGGAACATAATAATTAATATCAAATATACACAAATAAGCCCAAAAGCCTTTAAATGTGAACGAGAAAAATCTTGTTTTTACGGTTAAAACTAAACAAAAAATTTGAAAAGTCCAGATTGGCAAACTTTACTACTTCCGTTGAATAATCCCAGAAAAAATGTAGAAAAACGTAGATATTAAGAAACTTGAAAGTACCATACTTTATTCCGATTCAAGAGGAATCCTACACATTTCAGCAGAAAACTTAATAAAACTGATAAAATATATCGTCGGCTAAAGTCCATAAGGCGCCATAATTTTGGAAGCGTCGTTAAAAAAAGGAACTTTATAATGCAGCGTTAGCTTAATATTCAAAGGGGCTAATTCTGTGAAGGTACACTATATACGCGTGGGTACGCGTAAGATACATGAAGCAAATAACGTTTTCTAACAAACAAAAATACCACCTGATAGAACATAACAAATTTAGTAAAGTTGGTTACCCGAAATTTCCATTAATGTGCCTAAATACGCGGGTAATTAATTTTTAACTTCGGATGTTATACAAACAAATTCTAGTCAAAGCTGACTATCTTCAGTGTACTTATTTAGATTGAAACCCCATGGCAGCAGATCCTGTTCAAACTTGCACGAAATATAAACGCTCCTTTACCTTGTCGAACATTTTCAATAATTTTACGTCATGCTAAACGCTATGCGCTATAGAATATTACTTCCAGTTCCCCATGTATAGATAATCCAAATGTTAACTTGGAATGCTTCAGGAACTTTCTGAATAATTTCACCATTATTGACATTTAAACGCGTTACACCGTCTTTTGCAGGAGCAAAGTCAGCTCTAATTGGTCAATACTTTGAATCATTTCCTCACTGAAACTTCAATTGACGCCATTTTTATTACCAAAACCTTCTATAGGCTGAGACGTCGTAGGTGCACACAAGTACAAGGTGCGCAACCCTGATCCCACCGTTCTCGTCTTCTCCAGCAGAGGAAATCTCTGATCAAGACATAAGTCGTCGTTTTTATAAATTATTAGTATAATTAAACATAAATAATTAGTATAATTATAATAATTTAGTCAACCCACTTTCCAGTCTTCATTGTTGGGTAGACTTTGTGAGACACTTCGACGACAAATTTGTATGGTCAAGGAACGGAGAAGCAAAGTAGATAAATAACAGATACAATGGCGATGAGGAGAATCAATAGAGTAAATGAATATTATTTTAATTAGTTATTTTTGCTGGTGCATTTGTTTATTAACTTGTATTATATGATTGGAATTTAGTTCCTTGGTATTAAATGCTTCCTTATTTTGAATGGGACATTTTGAATTGTATTGTAGGAGTTACTAGACTTCGTTAGCGATCCTCCTGCACAGTGTTCAGCCGGTCCAGTTGGAGATGATTGTGAGAATTTTCATGGGATTTTTTTCAGAATTTTGTATTGTATGTATTGTATTTTTGTAGAGGAATATGACGAATTGGATATTTTGTTGTTGCAGGTTTCCATTGGCAAGCAACAATTATGGGACCGGTGAGAGTCTATTGTATTCTATTTTGTGTAATGTGGGTTTTCGTTTGAAGCTGTTATGGGAAGCGCATAGAAATCCGGTGTTGGTTTTATGTAGTTGGTTCAATGTCTTGTGTGATGAAGATGAAGGGGTAGTGTGAAGAGGACGGTCTATCTTAAGTTGCAAGACGTAATGGTTACATGCTTGTGCAGTGCAAGGGCCACATTTTTAATTTAGGAATTTTCTTCATTTTAAAGTTTTTCGTGAGTGAGGAAGTGTTTGTACAGTAAGTAGGGTTGAACAGAGAAAAATAAATTATTCTCACGTGATTTATCAATTCGAGAATGTTCGTGGCTTAAGGCTTAAAAGATATTCGGTCTGACATAGACATAGCCTAGGCCCATTCCTAAAATAGGTTTAGGAATGAATCAGTATTTAACATTTTTGCAGTACATTACTCACCACTCCTAGGCCAACACAGAAAAAAATGACTCCTGTAAATATTAATGTTTAACTGTTGCCAATTGCCAACATATATAGATACGTTTTGTGTGTATGCGTTGGTACAACATGGTTGTAACAAGTAAGTACTCACAGAAAAAACCTCTGAGCGTTGTACCATAAAATTTCTACGTTAATGTAATGATCAGTATCCTGCAAGTTATAAATAATTTCATCCTAGAGCCTCACCGAATTTTTCTTACAAAATTAATGCATTACTTAACTGCTTATAAGAAACAAGCAACTACTTAAGAGCAACAATGCAATGAGTTTTTAGAAGCGTTTAAACTAAAGTTGCTGTTGTTAGGGGAAAGCGTACTAGTTAATGAAATAAATCATTGTCTTCATTTTTTAAATGGAGCTCGAAGTGATTGGTTTGTGGTAATTTTTTGCGAGGCCTCCTGAGTCAGCCATTTATATTATTTGCAGCCGGACAGTCCATATCAAAGCGGTGTATTTTTCTTGTCGATTAACTTCCCAACGGATTACCCATTTAAGCCGCCCAAAGTGTCGTTCACTACCAGGATTTATCACCCCAACATCAATGCTAGTGGATCTATTTGTCTTGATATTCTTCGGTCTCAGTGGTCACCTGCCCTCACGATATCCAAAGGTCAGTTATGGTTTTATTTATTAATGTTGGTGTGTGGATGTAACTATCATTCAGATACGTCCCTTCAGCTACGTCGAGAGGACTTCGTCGTTGCAACAGTCCGAAGTTTTTCAGTTTCAAAGTTAGGGTTTTTGGTTGGAATGTTTAGAAGTATCTAAGGTTTGAAAGGTAACCATAAAACCCACAGCTTTATGTCATCTTTGATGCTTGTGAGTGCCTGACATTATTGTAAGATTGTTTCAGTTAATACTTTAGTATAGAAGTACAGCTCAATTCGGACCTTAAGAATGTTTACTGTGCATGAAAGTAAGTACTTCACCATGAACATTCCCTGCTCTTTTTGCTGTGAGTTAATTCGAGTCAAGTAGTTGCAGTTATTAATATGCATTAAAACGTTTAAAATCGCTGAGTGCGCCAGTTCACTAACAGCAAGCATTTTACTATACATATGCGTTCTCTCTTAACGGAAGATTGAAGCTTTTGCCCTCAGGGCTCCATGGTGCTACTACCAAACGAGCTGCTTCGGGATTTAGTATCCTTTTCCCTTAGAAACCAATAATGCGGTGATCTTAAAACTTCGAATCACTCTCACAGAAATTATCGAAAGTCTGATCGCAAGTTCAAAGTTAAAATTTTGCAACGTTTCGTCGCATTTAGTTACGAAATCGCGATTCACGACATCGTAAAAAATTATTCAGAATCACCTCCCATGTGTGGTTGCAGCTGCGGATCTAAAGATATATTTTTGAGAATGTGGAAGCTTTGACGGGGAAGGCAAAATTAAAGTAACGTTTTGGTGTTTATAGTTTTACTGTCAATCTGTTCTCTGTTGTGCGATCCAAATCCGGATGATCCACTTGTACCGGAGATAGCTCGAATATACAAGACGGACCGGGACAAGTACAACGAGCTGGCGAGGGAATGGACAAAAAAATACGCACAGTGAACAGGGTGCCAGGAACTAAATCTAAAATTATATGATATCCATATACATAAACACGTAAGGTATTATATTGAATAATTATCACGAAGGAAGAGTGAATGAAAAATTCGAGTATAAAATTATTATACCTGAAATTGAAATATAAGACAATTAATTTACTATTATTATTACGTGCAAGCATGCAGCATTTATAATTAGATGTTGCATTCATAAGTATATTGTAACAATTGGGAACAAGCGACACAAGTTACCCCGTTTGGTACTGCAAAAGAATTTGTATTTCTATTTTTTTGTCAATATATTGTTGTGCACCCAACCTGTAATTGTAAAACTGTTAACAGGCTTAAATCCAAGTGAAGAAGATGCACGACACAATAAAAGGAACTAATTGCGTTAACTTCCGGATTCAAATAGTGTCCTTTTTTTGTTTTTAGGATTTGAAAAGGTTGCCATAATTGAGTGCAGTTGTTTCTGTATAATTTTTGAATTTATAAAATTCAACATGGACATCATTGTCATCATCTTGAACAGGCAGTACATGCAAACCATGAATAATTTCCTTATTAATTAAACTATTCTTAGGCCAAAAATTTTCTCGTTTTAAGTTTCCTCTATCCAAATTGTGGCTGCTGGCAACATAAAAAGAAAGTTTTTGATTAATATTATATATAGATAATTAATAAAATTAAAACAAGGTAGCTTGAAAATGGACGTCCCAAACCGTGTAGGAAATATAGACTCAACGCTCAACTCTCAAAGTTTCAGTACACAGTAAAGGGGGCAATGTCAGATTGCAGCAACGAAGTTTCTGTCCTTTACTCTGGAAGTTATTGCATCCACACCTGACAAACATCAGGCCCTTCCTAACCGCATTAAAGTGTTAGAGTTTAGAATGAACATTTGGTACTCTGAAAAAAATATTGCACACATCATCGTCCTTCAGGAATAAATCTAGTGGATAAATTCAGCTGGAGCAAATGTATGTTACGTAACTGTGTGTACTTACTTATTTTCGTGGAGGAACAGTTTTCTTCTTTCTATAGTCAGTATTTCATAGTTTTCACAGAAAGTTTCGTAACTGTTTCCCACTCCTGAAGGATTAATTCCTATATGCTCCTCCAAGAGTACAGAGTCTCCATAACATTCAACAAGTTCTATTTCGCAAGTTAGCATTATTAGAATCTGGTTGGATTCAACGGTGGAATTCCCCACTCTATCCGCGTCCATTTAACATTCTACAAGATTGACATTTGAGGTATTTAGAATCAAACTGGAATAAGCCCACTTTAGTAAATTTTACAGGAGACGCAAAAACCGCTAATCTTACATAGCGAAGGTTCATGAAACGGATCTTTCCGTGCTTATTACTGCATGATGGAGGCACATATCAACCATTTTTTTTTCCCCGTAAGGGGTTTTTATCATTGTAAAGAACGTGTAATTCAAATGACTGTAAGGACTCATGTCGAATCGGTCAATAAACATCTATCTATCTATCTATCTATCAACCTTGTGGTTAAAATGGTGAAAAGCCCTCGTATAATGGTGACAATTTTTGGGGAAAAAAACTATTTTTCAAAATTATGGACTAATTCCAGTTTGATTCTAAACACCTCATTTCGCTCCTCATAGTCCTAAATTAATTTAAAATTGAGAAAGTAACGGAAATTCCTCTTTGCTGTGTATTTCTTTTGATGATATGTTCATGTATCCATAAATTCTCGTTTGCTTCCGACAATCCGCGAATTCAACGCCATATATTAATACTTGTAAGCCTATAAATAATGTTTCATTGCTACTGCAAACTATGAGATGATGCAACCTCGGAAACTTATGCTGCTAAGTCCAGAAGTCCACTATACCACCGGCGGAGGAATGTAATTTTTTCCGGTGGGTTTTAATATGGCGTGTTTTTTTTACATGACCCGCGCACTGCACCGTATATATTACGGAATTTAAAATTATTCAAATCAGAAGAAATTTTTAATTCCTTCGACCGTTGAATTGAAATTTTGGGTAATTTGAATTAGGGGGGAAATGCTTGGAAATATTATAAAATATTTAATTCAATTGTTCCATATCTTGGGGTGTCGACAGTATGGAATTGTAGTGAGGATGTCAGTGTCAGGTCCACCAAGTACCCCCTGGTTCCAAAGTTGGTGACCACAACCGTGTCGGTTCATCAATGTGAAGCTTAGCAAAATGTAGCAATAATTTATTATTGTTTTCCATTATTTGTATTGTTACTATTAGCTATCAAATAGATGGCGCTTAAAGTATGCCTACTTTTTAACCCCTTGGGTTTCACCGTCTGATGATGTGGTAGTGGTTGTGGTAGTCAGTTGACTATACCGAATAAAGCTATATATAGCGTTTAATAAAAAACTTTTCAAAAGGTACTTTCCAAGTAAACCAATGACTGGCTAATCATGTGCTTAATATAATTTGTTGATGTTGTAATTCGTATGCACTTAATAGGAGAGAGGTAAGATAGTTACGGTGGATTATTTACCTGCATGATCAGAAATCCTAGGGCTTTTGGATGTTTGCTAACGTGGAACGATCCTTTAGCTTGATGCTTGATCTTGTGGAGGGGACGAGGAGACGAGGAGACGATACAGATAATCGAATTTTTGTAAAAAACTTTACGGGTAGTTATGGTAGCGTTCGATGATATATGTGTGTGAGAATCATGGTATTAAGGCACTAAATAGGGAATTGTTTCTCCAACGTCAGTTTATTTATCAGGTCTGTACGTTTATCGATAAACAATAATGAGCAAAGTAACATTCCTCTATGCGTCTAACCTTCATTAACACGATAAATTAAAAAATTACACAACAGAATCTAGCATCTAGCTATTCATGACTCTTAATATACTCGGGTAAGCATGTCAAATAAAACTTGACGAACGTGTGTATATTCACCTCTGTAATTACTTACATTATGTACATTTTTCAACAAACAACAGTGAGATAGGAAATTGCCAGGGCTAGTCATAATAAGTTCCCAAGCACACACACACTTACATGTATATCTACCTATAGATAATTAACAAAAAAAATACTGCTTCATACTGATTGTAAGACTCTAGTGCATCAAAAAATAATGTATTATGTTAAGTTTTCTCTCGACAATGTCCTAACTAGCCAATCTCCGTACCTCCCTACTCTTGTAAAAACGGCGTAGTGCCTGCTAGCACATTTTCGAGAGCCTTGTTGTGGCACACCATATGATACCAGTCCTTGAAGGTACCACCTGGTATGTCCCCGGGTGATGGCTTTGAAATACATACCTCCGCCACTGTCCCCGTTGCAGACACCAGTTCCTGAAATGAATCCACCACAATTATTAATTTGAATATTGATAGTACTAAAGCAAGGCATCACGGCATCAAAATAAACACCAGGGATTGTTCACATTCACAGGACTGTACAGGAGTACTTAAACTATTAACTCGTACCATTTCTGTAGCCAGCACAAAAGGTAGTTGATCTTGTCATGGAAGCAAAAAAGTCTGGATGAGATTCAGCGCAAGTTGCTGCTGATACTACAGGTAAGTCAGTCATGCGAAGTTCTTCTGAAAGGGTTCCATTTTCTGTAAGTCCCCACCCCAGAACAGTTCCGATATTTCCTTGGTTCAGTTGGTATTCCTCAAGGAATGAATTGGATGCTTGAGGGTAACAAACAGGCCGAACGTAGAATGATAATACAGCTGGGGCCTCCAACGCGAGAATTGCAATGTCCGAATCCAATGCAATTTGATTGAATGACTCCTCAATTATTACTTTAGCTACGCGACGTTCCTGCACGTATGGATCGGTGTCCGGAAGGTCTAAAAATTTCAAATTTAATATTAATTATCTGTCATTAAGGCTTGAGCAATATTTTATTTTATTATTGTCATTTGTTGCATATCGCTAACAACCACTCGAACTAAAATCCAAGAGACTTTAGTATAACATTAAAAAGAACTCACCGATTCGTTGCTTTGCCAAAAATACAACAATGGTGGAGGCATTCCGAATATGACCTCCGTGAGCAACACAATGGGCCGACGTTAAAACTGCAAACTCAGTAATTAGAGCGCCTCCGCAAAGGTACTTTAATTCGTCTGCAAGAACAAAACCAACGTGATCGTTATTTTCTAAAGGCATGTTATTGCAAAAGCGAAGGTATAGAGTCAAGTTTTCTTAGAACATTTAATAATTCTTTAAGAACCAGAATTTGGAAATGTGCAATACTTTTACCTTTAATAGAAACGTAGATACCGACGTGCCACGGCCACTGCCCACGTTTTGTTGACACACCATTAGTGATGTAAGGTGTTTTTGGAGCTTCGGAAATTCCACAGTCCGGTACACAAGTAAACTGTGATATAACTCCTGGTGACCAAGTACCATCCGAACCGCATTTTTCATACTGCATTGGCAAGTCCCCTGCTGCACGGTAATAATCCAAGCAACTGAATCTAGCCTCGATGCCGGGTTTATGCTGATCCGTGCATGGCTTTATTTCTAAATTTTTAGGATCGATGCATTCAATTTTAACTCCACGGCTTGGACGCAATGGTGGACATCGAGTTTCAAAATCTTTCGGGATTAAACTACCCAATCCAAATCTAATATCTAAGATTTGTTCACAGGTTGGAGGAGTGGATGACCAAATTCCAAGGGCTTTGCAGGATATAGCAATGGGACCATTAAGTAAGTACCCAGCACTACAACTATATTCTATAGTAAAGCCAACTGGAACTATCGCTGATGTTATATTTGGTCGACAGTAGGAAGCATTTGGTTCAGATCTATATTTTAAGTTATTGGAATCAATAATCTTGAGGCTTTTAGTCACTAAAACTATAATGTATAAAACTTTTGTTTCAGTTCTACTATTTTTCGTACCGACAGGAAACAAGTGAGGCTTCCGTATTGATGGGTATCTCTGGTAAAATGCATCCCTTTTCGCCATTAGGTGAGTATAAATCAAAATCCACTCCAGACAAATCTATTCTCTGAGGTTCTTCAGTTCCTTCAGTGGTGCTTGTGGTGGTTGTTGTTGTGGTTGTTGTTGTGGGTTTCTTCACAATTGGATTCATGGTGGGTCTTCTCATATTGTTTAAGTTAGGGACTGGTCTACCAACATTTCGAAGGGCTTCAAAATTCTCTTGATTCTTTCTCTCAGAATCCTCCTCTGCACTTGCTATCGCTCCAGCGAGTTTTGCTCTCGTCCTCAGGCAAATCTCCACTGCTTCATCCGATCCATCCGCACAATTCTTCCAACCATCACAACTGAAAGGAATCAATGTCAGGAATAAGTAATAGTTTTCAATAATTTATAAATTTAAGACCTAAGATAGTTTAAATAAAATAATTACATCTTATTCAGTGAAACGCATCCTCCGTATTTACACCGGAATTGATCTCGCCTGCATTCGTGCTTTTGACAAACTTCCTCCGTTTCATCAGAGCCATCTGGACAATGAACCTGTCCATTACACATTCGGTAGTCCGGGATACATGCTCCATACTTGCAACGGAACTGGCCTGGTAAGCAACTAAGGAAACGCCACCCAATCATTAAAGTCGCCTTTAAATTACAAATCCCTATAAAAAATTATGCTCGTTGCCAGTCTAATAATTCTGCTACCTGTTGGCTCCACAAATAAATTCAGATTCATCGGATCCATCAATGCAGTTCAGTGATCCGTCACAAACTCGACTAAGAGGGACACAACCCCCGTATTGACATTGGAACACTCCAACTTTTTTGGGACCAGCCCTAAAAATATTCAATCAACGGAATGAAGCTCATCAGTATTAAAAATATCAGAGTGGAATGCTATCCCCATGCATTTTTGTATAACGCATTAAAAGCTAAATAAAAGCCGCGTAGGTCTCACCCGCAAAGTGAGTTGCGATACTTAGGAGAACAAATAAGATCGCTCTCATCCAGTCCATCCTCACAGTCTCGGACTCTATCGCAGATCTGATCTTTTGGAACACATCTCCCACTGGAATGACAGCGGAACTCTCCAGCTTGACATATTCCTTGAGATTGGATTTCTGTAAGCCAAAATGTTTTTGTCAAATCCTCCCAATTTACGTGAATATATTGAAAAGTAGCAGTAGCATGCATAATCATATAGTAATATTACAAAATGTAATTAATTACAATTTATACAGTATTTGGAAATGCTAATGCGTACATTATAATATGCGCATCTCTCACGCTACCCCTAAATTGAAGTAATCATGACATCATTGCAAGTAGAAAAATAATAAGCCGGAAGAGGCGAAACAGCAGGTAAATAAAAAACACGTATAATAAATGAAAATGATCAACGCAGTGTAGATTTCCTATACAGTGGTTTGCTCTAAGATAGCATTTCCTCTATAGTGGCGCACTCAAATCCTTCCCAGAGATTCCCAAGCTTAAGGTGTATACAACATAATGGCATGGTTGTTTCCAAAATTCCTATATAATGACAGATTTGTGCTTTTAAGGAATTTTTTTACCCTTTTTGTGAAAAATTGGACTACTTTAAGACAAAAATTGACAACATTATAGCATGAATTATTTCTTACTTCAGTTTTTTCTAGGGCCTCAAATGTTAAACCTTAATAGGGAAAAAATCCTCCAACCCTAATAGAGTTTGTGGGATCCCTTTGATGCCACTATGTATATTGTCATGAAATCAACAGTAAATGATTCGTAGGAAGACAAATTGAATGACAAACGTTTACAAGCGTGTACTTACACATCCAAGAACAACAAAAAGCTTGTGGGGTTATCATAACCAAAGCACATACACATATACCACCATCAATAAGCAAACACTTAGCGTTAGTCTTTGAGAGATGAGAATTGTATATGTGCACATGTATAAAATAAATAACCTGTCAAGGTAGACGTGCGCCAAGTGCAATCAAAAATGAGAAAACAAAATTACTAAATTTCTACGTTTAAAATTCTCCATTTTATTTCCCACCAGTCAAAGCTGAAACCATGGCCTTGCATGTACTGCAATTTTAAAGTCATTTCTTTCAACACTCAAAAATCCCATGGCACTATTCCTCCATAACAATTTCTCGATTAACCTATGTACAGGTTTATTTACTATGTATTACGTTAACAAAAACATTTTAAACCTACGTAATTTGTGAATGGCTCCTCACAAAAATATTCTATACCTGCTCCTTGCTTTAGTACTCACACGTGTGTGTGGAGTAAATGACGTAAAGGAAACAAGAATTAAGGTCAGATGTTAAATAAATGCTTTAATCATATCAAACGAAAATATTCATAGGAAATATATCACTCAATCAAGAAATCTTTCACAATGTACTTGTACTTACTTACTCTAGAAAGAATAATATAAATTCTTAACTTCCTTTTTTTCTCCCTAGTTATTTTTACCGAGCAAATATTTGACTTACTCAGACAGAAAGAAGGCTACAGCAAAAAGTATATGTCCAAGATTTTAAGATAAAAGCTCTGAGTCAACATACAGAGATACGGATACATAGGGAAGATCATAATTAAGATCAAATGTGTATAAATAAGCACAAAGGCCAGCAAATGTGGACGAGGGAATTCTTGTTTATGGCTATGGTTAAAATTAAACAAAAGTCCAGATTGCCCAACTTTACAACCTCCTCTGAAAAATCCCAGACAAAAAAAGTAGAAAAACTTAGATATTATAAGAGACTTGAAAGTAGCATCCTTTTACAACGCCCAATTAAAAATGTGAATTTCCACAAGAAAATAATTCTGCACACAATAGAAAAAGATGCGGGATGCCTCAACATATTTTAACCATAAAATTTGGTTATAATGCAGCAGCATTTGAGATGAATTAATTACTACCTTTTCCATCCTTGAGTATATCGCACATCATTTATCTCATCTCAAGTCAACCTATACAAAACTTACATACCTACACACATACATACTTACGCACGTATGTACCTCATCTTTGGGTGCTTTTTACGCATAACATAAATTGTAGTAAAAAAAAAGAATGGGTATGGTTGCTCCACGACCGCCCAACTCTAACGTTACTCATGAATCCCAAAAAAGTTATAAAGGAAAAAAGCAGGATTTGCACTTTCATATACACTAAAGAGACTCTTCTCTGCGCGTCATTGTCATGACGCCAGTTTTCATACGATGTAAATAAAATCATATATTCTCACTTTCGGAGATAATTTTGAAAAACCGGTCATCATGCATAACTTCAATTCATCATAGACACACGCTTAATATTTTTTCTTCAACTGACGCACATATAATATATAGAAATGAGACGAAACGAATTTTTTTTTTATAAACTGGAAATTCCTATTATAATTCATCATAACAAGGATCTTCATTCTTCATCCTCTGATCCTTTTTTAAGAAGCAAGTAGTACTTAAGAAACTAAATCTCTTGAGCACATCTTAAAACGGGAAATCCGTCATTTTTACATATTTTTCCCTCATTAATTAGTCGTGTCACGTTTCTTCAAATTTTCCTTCATTATACAACACAAGGAATTTTAATGAAGGCTATTTATTTCATTACTGGATCATCCACTGGTGTAATATTTCAGTGGGAATAAAATCGAGTTAATTTTCCTGAATGATCTGAAAAACCTGAGGAGGCATATCAAATCTCGCGTATAGAATTATTAAGAAGATCCAGATGAAATTGACATTAAAAATGACTCAGGTTGAAAAATGTTGAAAGAAAATGCCATATAAGAAAGTAAATACAAGTAGGAGATTTTATAGCGTACTAGGATTTTTTTTCAAGGAATCAAGATGCAAAAACCAAATCTGCTCGCATGGAAATAAAAGTCAACTTCCTTTTTATCTCTTCATAAATATAATGACGAGTGAGAACGCATGACATGGACCACGTTAGCACCTGCTGCATTTCTTTTTTTTCTTCTTCTATATGTATTATATTAAAGCCGCAAGCCTCAGCCACATGCCATTGCAATAACAATTATTCCAGAGCAAGCAGCATGCATTACTTGATTTATACATCTTCATATAAAGCAAACTCATATAATGCCCAAGCATGTGTAAGGTATGCAGTCTCACATAATGAAAGTCTACTAAATGTCATGTAAAAGGATACAAATTTTTCCGGATTTTATAAAAATCCAAGAATGTAAAAATTTAAATATGCAAAAAATAAAATTAGCAATAAGAGTTTTCTCTTACCACAACAGGAAAATCCCAGAAGTATCAGGGAGACAAGGGGAACACAAAATTTCCTTTGGGATGTTTTCCTCATATGATGACTTAAGCTTCCTTGTTCACACATCTCATTAAATTCTGACTTACACAGTAAACTCAATATTTTCCAATATGTTTTCCTTCAAAAAACAAATTAACCACAGGCAATAAATCACATATGAGAGAGAGAGAGAGAGAGAGCTGCCTGCAGCTCTAATATCAGTAATTCTGAATTTGATAAAAAACTAACACAATTTAAAAAATATATTGGCACGTTTTTGTTCACACAACCTTTATTTAGGGGGGCAATACAAATATATGTCACTTGCTATATATATTACAGAGGAACAATCACTTAGACTCAAACCGACAAGTTTGACAAACGTGAATGATGCACAAGTATCACTTTACCACCGCTCATATCCAGCCTGATCAGATTCCATTGCACTTGAGAAACAGAAGCTGGTCCATGAGAAATTCAGCAAACTTAGTTGATGAAATTGGTATTTTCATATCGTTGCATAAATCAGAATAAAATTAATTCACGGATCAGTGTATATACATACAATGTATAAGCACAGGAGCGTTTACATGGGAAGGAACAAATAATGTGGTTGAATCATATAAAACTCGTGTACGCAGAAAATGATGTGTTTGCAATGAATTTTTATTTTTTCCCTCCATGCAAAAAAAGGAAATAATAATTAATAATGTTGAAAAAGAGTTATAGTTCCATACAAAATCCTGATCACTTATTATGTATATGTATGGAGAAAAGGATGAAAAACGCTGACCACTAACTAACTTCAGTCACATTGAGCAAGTGAGCAGCCGAGCGGAGCATCAAGACCTTTGAAGGGCACGTTCATGAAGATAATAGTTCAGCGCAAAAATATGGATAGGGCAAAAAGACGCTCTATCCATTATATTACGTCCAAAGAAATAATCACGCTAAGAGAGTTGTGAAGCTTCTTAGAACACCTTAAAGACCTGCAGATACATAAACTCCTGTGGGACAACCTCAGGTGTGTTGGTCGTTTAGCTTTTGTACCCCATGAGAAGACATAATCTCTACATAAATAATGTACTTCTTTTATACATATACATGTGAGCAAAAGCTTGTGTTCCATCGTTTTATTCACTTTTTACTGGAACATTTTATATTCATATGGTGAACATAACCATCGTTACCAACTTTTCTTTTCTTTTCTTCTCTCTAGTCAATACGTGAATGTCTTACAAATAAATTATAATGTATTCTCAAATACTAATTTTTAGCTCAGATCTGTGTCGATGGCTTTTACTACATCAAAATCTACACCTAAAAGTCCATATATAGATATACAGCGTACATTTCCTATATCCAGACGCCGTTCCTACTTTGAGGTACTCCAATTTACTGTGTACATACCCATTTCTTTAATTATTGCATGGAGATATGTGTGCCCACTCCTTTTAATCAGAGTTAAAGTTGCTCTCCGGACTGGAATGAAGTGTGTCTAAAAATGCTTTTGTAACTTCTTCAAGCCCCAGTAGAAACTTACTTTTGAAATATTATATGTATAGAGGTAGGTAGGTTTCTTATGTTGTACAAAGCATGGGTGGAAAATCTCTCAGGTTCATAAAGGCATACATAGTCCTCGTGTCTAAGGAGTGCACATGTTTATAACAAGGGATTTAGGAATTATGGCCTGGGAATTTTATTTAATATTACCTCCCATGATAATTACAGAAAATACATGAATTACATGACAACAATGCTTTGTTGAGATTTGAGATTTTGAGGTTCAGCAGAACGTTAACGCTGCGACAACAATAAAAGCTTTATTTCTGCGTATAATAGTTGCTACATAAGTACCAGCATCACCTTAAATAACATTCTTGACTCGTGCCAATGTTAAATTGTTAAATGCTTGGAAATATAGCGAGAGATTATTTCTCTTTTCATGCTTGGAATGCTCTAGAATTTGCAAGTACCACCACAATATTAATTATTATTATCGTAGTTCCTCAAGCAACTTCGTTCCTCCTCTCATTTATGAAATAAAAATAAAAATTTAGAGGTAATAATATGTGTCTACTCCTGTTTTTTAAGCGGAATTTTTATACCAGCTCATTTGCATCTATGTGCGAAGATTTGCAATCTACATAAATCATGTACTTTTCCTCTGCATCGTAGGAAAAAATAATAATTCATTCTTTTCAGTGAAAATCTCAGCTAACTTTTAGTAGATGATGGTACTTAAGTAAGTACTTACTTCAATTATTTATATATAGAGTTCCTACGGCTTCAAAGCCTTCAGGTGAGAATGAAACCCTGAGTTCAAGTTCATGCAAGTGTTATTCTTATTGGAAATTTTATTCCTTGAGTACCCAACGGCAAACGCAAGTTCATTAGGAATATTACTGTGGGAGTCGCAGGTCAAATATCGAGACAACCAGAGCTAAAAGTTTGAGTAATAACTATATGTATAATGTCGGCTATAAACTCAAAAAGGTTGTAACTCATAAAAGCTTGCGTGCAAAAATGTCAAACTGATTTTGGCACTGTACTGGCTATAAGGTTTCTCATAGAAACCTCCACTAAACGGAGTACCCATAAATGAAGATTTTATTTTTTCTGCTTTATAAGCTACTGGAGTACTTGTAAGATCTCCGTTAATTATTTAGAATTCAAATATAATAAAATCTTTTTCCAAGTCACTTTTTCAGAGGTAGTACCTTTTGAACTTCAGTCAATAAAATGTTACAGTTGTCGGGTTCTATGACGTCAATTCTTTGAATTCTTGGGTAATGGGAATTCTGAAACTACTATACACTTGAACTTTAGCCATGGATTTCCTCATGTCTGACTGAAGACATCGGTAGTAAATATATACCTTGTTGGTACGATATACATGTTCTGTAATACATTTAACCATTGCATTGCAAAACGTATGTAACACATAGAATAAAGCCAAAGTCCTATACACTGAAAGAACTTTCAATCATTGGCGCTCATAAGAAAAGACAGACTCATTAAACTATACTCAAATGTACAAATTGCAATTTGTGAGACCTTTTCTTCAGTACCTGTGCAATGTTTTTCCACATTTTTATGACATGTTCGACAAGGAGTTGGAAATACCAATATAAATTGTCATGGAATCTTGTTGTTAGTAGACTTCAACATCGTGGCTTTACTTTCCAAGTACTTACCTTTTTACATAAGCCATAGTAAAGCGTGCAGTGTATACTTTACTATAGTTTATACTTGAAATTGCATTGCTAATCAAAATTTCTTTTGTTTAACTAAATTCTCTATAGTTAAGGAAAAACCGTGGGAATAAAATCCTAATCAACGGCAAGTCTTTTAGTTCCGTTTGAATTTTTATCATCAACACATTGCTTGAAGTAAGTAAGTAATAAGTATAAACTTAAAGCCCAAGCACACATGCTTTAAAACGTTTGTTCTGACCTTGTAAATTTTGCCGTAGGAACTTTAGCTATAGGAAAAATATCTTGAATTTCTATAAAACCATTTAAAACAAAATGAATTACATAATGGACGTTTATTGACCGCTGTAGCACAACATATGAAAAATCATCCCTTCCAGCCTCTTTGTTTGATATGCAATAAATTAATTTGACATGCGTATATGTTTTCTGTTGTTGTTTGCCACTTTTATTTACTGGGTAATAACTAAATATAAATTCAATGATTCATTTATTACTAGCATTTAAAATAGCCTTCAGCTATTCTTCAAGTTTCTATTTTTAAAGAGAATCATTATGAAATATGCCTTGAAAGCAGTATAGCAATTAATACAAACAATTATTATTGTTTATTTGTTTATTTCTGTAAGGATTATGACACTACTTGTACATACTTGTAAACCTTGAACTTGTGCATAGTCCGGTATCCGACAGGAGAGAGAGATTTTTTCTAAATCCATCTATACATCGTTTGTGCACAACTCTGTGTTTGCACAAGCCACTTTGATCTTTGCTGCCAACTTGGATGAAGCAATATGAATTTAATGGTCTTGTGAAGTATATATATATGGAGAGAATAGGGAATACTTTTTGTTTAAGTTGAAACGGGAAATTTGCACTTGAAAACATTATTACACAATACTAACTTCTATTCCTTGTTGTTTATTTACACGATATCATGAGTTCGTCATGAGATGAGATGAGATGACACATGAGACAAAAACTGTATATTTGTTTCCATATAATATATGCTTCCACGGTTGCACGTTGCACGATTAATCGCGCAGATTAAGCTTTTTTTGGCCGCGAGAACTTACTTTCCCATAGTATCTCAGTATTTCTACTCCTCTCTCTCAGCAATCCCTTCTATAATGTAACATCAACGCAATGTTTCAGTCTAGATTTATGCACATGACATGACGACTGTAAATGTACATAGTTAAATACACAGCCAATTTTTTGTGATTATCCTTTACAAAGTGTTTTCAAAGTTTCTTGATTCTAGTTTCTAAAGGGCGTGTATTATCTACATCCTATATGTGTGCAGTTGCATAAGTTCCATGTTAAACCCTGTTTCTAATTTTAAAGCCAGGCGTAATAGAATGGTTTTTCAATTTAAATTTCAACATAGTAGACCTGTACTTTATTGGACGTGCTGTTTTATGGATAACCAATGCAATTTTCTTTTAAAGGAATGGGAGTTCTGTGGCATTCTGGTGATATATTTGTTCTTTATACAGTGAGATTTTCACTGTTCACCTCACCAGTAAGTTATAAGTAGTTAATCTCTACCTCAATGACATCTAATGGGTAGATCCTCTCGAGTTGTCAGTTTGTCAGCTTAATTTGGAATGGACGTAATCAGAATTAGGATTGAATTTGCTATTTATTTAAAAAAAATTGTTTGTTGTTTTAAATTGATTATTGTTTTTATTTTATATTTTATTTTATTTGTTTAATGATATTACTGCAGCGGCAGAGGAGAACGGATGCATTTATTTATTTTTGTGCTGCTTGAATTAAGTAATGAGAAAATCGAAGAATTTATTGTGGTTTGTTTGTCTGTGGGAGTGTGAGAAATGTGAGAATGCCAGAATGGTTCTTGTTGAAGTTGAAGGAATCAGAAAAATCCATAACTGCAGGAGTAATTATGTTCCTATACATATACTTACCTGGACAACTGGTCACTGATTTTTCTTGAGAATATTCTTAGCTATATACGATAGTTGTATCAGGATTGGGAATATTTATTATTGTCATGGAATATTTCTAAAAGGAAAGAATTTCAGGCTTGAGGCATTGTTTCAACATTTTAGTTAGAAATATTTACCTTTCTGTGAGCATTGTGATACTAGAAATAGAGGAAAGCACATGAACTATTTAAGCACGGTCACGTCACCCCCTGCCACTTTACTACCTTGCAAAACTAGCGACTGCTGTTCTGTTTTAGTATTCCTTGGTTTGAATTTTTCCTAACTTTTTGAAGGGCACGACATAGAAAAATGCAAAATACTGGATATCTAATTGTTTTACAATTATTTAAGCATTCAGTTCGCATAGCCAGTCGCCTCTGGTCACTAGTATTGAAAATAGAGGGAAAAGGCTTATGTCTTTCAAAATTAAGAGATGTGAAATTAAGAAAGTTGGAGCTAACACCTCTTGGTATCGTATCTTGCTGAAAAACGACGTTCTGGGAGTGAAGTTGCTATTATTATTGAAAGGGTAATTATTTAGATTAACAAGCCTTTAGCTTATCAGTAACGTTTATTTATTTATCCTCAAATCTATTGAACTCTACTACACGCATGGACATATACCATGCGCATATGCACGTATATATAGCATAATCTATTGAACTCAAATCTCAGTTCAAGTCTCGTGCTGAGAGACAGCATTTACTAACTCCTTGGGTGGGACAATCTGAAGCTTTTTCTACAGCATTTTACATCTACATACTATTACATATTATCCTACAACCGCAGGCACACAATACTCAACGTATTATGTTAGGAACAAGAATTCCAAGCTTTTTTTAAAAAGAAAATCTTGCTCATCAAGTAGAGCTTCTCAGATCGCAAATTGCTTGATCCTTTTGTTGGTTGAGATATAATGCCACGGCTAATTATTGTTGTCCTAAACTCCTAGCATAAAAAGTAAATTTCGTTGAATATTTTATGACCTATTTACACTAGCATTGAGCAACTTGTTAAAAGTATGGATAAAAAGTAGAATTTGTCTTTGAATAAAATTCTAATGCTGATCAATCTCTCCTGATTAACCAATGACCCGCCGAGCCAAAACTATCTTGGATAATTTTGTGATTATTGTAAATTTTCCTCTTCTATGTTTATAACAACGAATTCAGTGCTTTCCAGTGAGCGTCTTTGTAGGATTAGGATAGTACTACTACATAAGTTTGTGTATAAAATCAACGTATATCTAAATACAACATTGTTTCCATGTGTAATTAAAGGGGATAGTTCTATATAGTAACAAAAAATATCCCTCTTGCAGCACTTGAACATAACAAACGAGCTTCCGTACTTTCGACCTTAATAAGACACAAAACAAAAATGCTCTGATAATTAATATACAGTTGCTTGCTGTCATTCGGTTTTGATTTTGATTGCATTGAAGTTTTTCACACTACTCATTACATCGAGTCCAACTTCCAACATCCATATTTTTTTTGGTTAGTTCCAGAAGGTACTGTATTACTGGTTTTACTAATTCGCAAGCGTATTCTCAAACCTTTTCTTATATGTCTATATATAGATATATAGATAGATAGATAGATAGATATTTGTTGAAGTTGATACGGCCTTAGCCCTTACAATCACTGCTTTGCTCGATTTCTTTTTACATTCCTCCTTGGGTATACATATATAGATATTCATATAAGTATATAGTTACCAGAATTTTAAAAAAACAAACTCTGGTACCTATTAAAAGAATATGTTCATGAGGCTCAATAATAGATTCGTGCAACAGTAAAAAGTGGTTTCCTGAGGGAGGTGCCTTTGAAGGATATATGAATAATAATTATTTTCAGAGCCATCGAAGATTAATTTTGTTTTCTGCTCCTGCACTTACACCAGCAAGCGAGTACAGTCATTCGGAGAAAACAGTGAGTATACATACAAAGCAGGTGGATTTTATGAAAGTATCGGCAAAAAGACCATTTATTACTTTTAATTGTATCAAACGTGCTGGATGATTGAAAAATTGTTCGTTGTAGACTTACCCGACATATGAAAGGCAATTTTTTTTGAATTAAACAGAATTTTCAGAAATACCTATCATTTCATTTAGATCAAAACTAATAATTATTATACAACATCATTAGTTGTGATAAATCATTCCATACATGTGGTTCTTCGAAGAAATAAGCTTTCTTCGTGTTTCAGTATTATTTTTTTCCTATTTCGAATAGTTTTCACTGTGAGAAAGTTTTATAATGCTTTAAGATACAAAACACGCCGAGCTTTACGTCTGGGCAGCTTTATAAGTGTTTGGCAGAAATGTCCGCAAAAGATAACTATGACTTCGTACTTATAGGAAATAGTCTGCGTGTGGCTTTTTAGATGGGACTCCCCGGGCTTCCTGAGGAGCTGCTTCGAATATTATAAACTCCCTCTGAAGGTGTTCATCCAGTTCCAATATTGCCGCTACATTACCACAACTTTAAAATACGATAAACATTATGTTAGTTAATTGACTGTCGGTTCGGGACCTAAATCAAGTATCAATTCAATGCTTCAATCTTTGTTGCAATTTTCATACTTACCGGTAACAGTAATTAGGTGCGGACCAAATAGTCAAGACCGTATCGTGAAAATGCCATTTGTAACCCTCCATGACCAGCTGATGAGCGCGACAAATTAAATCTACGTCATTAGCAGCATTAAATTGTGCAACAACGTCGGAACCGAATAAATATCCTGCACCCCTAGGACTAACACCCCATCCGGTGGTGTCTACAATTTTTAAACAAAACGTTATGAATCAATAATTGCAGCCCATTGATATTTTATTACTGGCAGGGTAAAACGTAAGCGCAAAGATATTCTATTATTCCTATTTCTTATTGTGAAGATTTCCAAAGCAAAATTTTTAATCTCAATACCTTCAGGATCAGACCATAGGAGATCACACATAGGACCATCATGGGGAACTTCTTGTTTTCGGTCAATGCCTCGAATCTGATCTAAAGTTTGAATGGAGGGGGACAATCCACCGTGGACACAAAAAATCTATGGAAACCGCCAAACATTTTCAATTCATTCTGCGTACGTACTATACGTGATGCAATACATCTTATTGTTTGTAGTAGATAATTTCGCTTACCTTGCCATCAATAATTGCCGACAAGGATAAATAGTCAAAAATCTCAGTACAATATCTCCAGACAGTGATGGAGCCATATTTTCTCAGACATTCGTCATAAAACCCATACACTTGAGTAATTTGTCTAGATTCATGATTTCCTCGGATCAATGTCAAGCGGTCTGGATATCGGACCTACAAAGTTAGTGAAACGTATAGTTAGCATTACTGCAACGACAAATTCGGTTCTAACTCGTAATCGCCACTAGTGGAATCGTGGTGTAATAACAGCGAAAATATAAGAACATACCTATGAAGGAATTTCTCCATAAATAAAATGAAAAAGCAAACTACTAACAAATGAGCTTTTCCGTGACTAAAACATAAGCACCGACTTACTTTAAGTGCCAGCAGGAGTAAAAATGTTTCAACAGAGTAAAACCCTCGGTCCACAAAGTCGCCAAGAAATAAATAATTTGTCTCTGGAACATCACCACCTACTTTGAATAATTCTTTCAGATCATAGAACTGACCATGAATATCACCACAAACCTGTAAAAACGAGAGCAAAAAACTGGGCGATTACATTTAGTTAATTCATTTCATATTTCATACTCAATTTTAAAGCCAGCTTGCAGACTCTAGCAGTAAAATCAAGATAACACTGTTATTAAAAAAACGCACCGTCACTGGAGAATCCACCCGCTGAACATTTGATTCCTCAACTAAGATTTCTCGTGCCTTAGCGC
The DNA here is from genome assembly GCA_034693705.1 of Spatulosminthurus flaviceps. Classification (NCBI taxonomy): domain Eukaryota; kingdom Metazoa; phylum Arthropoda; class Collembola; order Symphypleona; family Sminthuridae; genus Spatulosminthurus; species Spatulosminthurus flaviceps. The sequence goes on along the minus strand of JAQFXU010000369.1, from coordinate 19,536 downwards.
ACAGAGCCTTCACTTCAGATTCTTTGATAATTTCGCAGCGCTTTAACTGTTCAATTTGTCGATCGAGGTCAGCAATATCGCTGTTCCCCTTCGATTTCGGTAGCACTGCTTTACTCATTTGGAGCGATTTTCCCACGCAGAGAAATTAACTTCCGTAACCCTAATCTTGAAATTTAAAACAAACCAAACATTTTAACCCAATCCAAAGAAGTATCATCAATAAAATAATAAAATCCCTGTGTAGATTTTTTTTCAAAAAACGATAAATTCTCACAGCTAACCTTTTCCAAATGCCCGTTTCTCCTAAGTTCCGGTGCAACAATTCACAAAGGTTAACAGATATGCGAGAAGCCAGAAGGCCAGAACTCTCAGTAAAAAAATACTTCTCGCATAAATTGCACACCGCTTCACCAAAATTCGTAAACACGTATGACGCTGTCAGAGCGGAGGAAAAATCGTACTACACTGACTATACACTTTTCCTCGGGTAACTTTCACCTTCCTAGACCAATAACAAATACTATATTACAAATGACAATTCACATATACCCACATATGCAAACTATAGCGCTCACGAATGAATCACACGATCTAAGAACAAAATATTCAATTCTCCCAAAACAATGAACAATCAATAGAATCCCGCGAGTCCCATCCGTCACAAAAATGTTCAATCAATAAAATTATTAAATTAAACCGGTGACCTTCTTCTATATACGAAATACGAACGCTCAATTTCAAAATCGATACAACAAATCACAACTCAATAACTAACTAATAGCTTCGATCTGTTAATAGAACCCTGAGGGTCTCATCAAAAGCAAATGCTGAATGAAATCACAATATGCAATTCCTCATGCACAAAATCTCATTAAATGTTTTTAAGGTCTTGCAAACAATAATAATTTAATTTAGGATTTCTAAACTTATTATATTGTGTAACCCAACCTACATACAGGTACTAAAACTATACTTTATTAATCCTTTAAAATGGTACACTTTTCCCCCACAGCTTACCTAGGATTTCAAAGAAAGATAGATATACTTTTGGTTAAACTATAAAGACAGCTCTTCCACTGATTACATATTACTTTGGTGCACTTCTACACATTGTCGTTTTTTCTTTTTCAACAACACTTCTTTTGCTGTAACCTCTTTTCGGTGAGCAAAATGCAATGTACATAGGTGAATGAATGCTTGGCTATTCGAGAGAAGAGATGAGTAAAAGTACCACACCGCGTAATCTTATTACGTTATCATGCATACAGTATAGACAACATGAAATCGACGTCGTTTTAACCGAAAGACATGCCCCCTTCAAATCCACAGTTTACACAACGATGACCGGCGCCAACTTGAAATCTCCAATGAAATATCGTTTCAACAGCATTTCACTCTAGCGTCGTCTCCACCTCATCCCCTCTTTACCTCCTCCATCCAAATTCCAAGGAGTTGTCAAGAGGTACCGCTTCTGTCAATGATTTTATTATTATTTATAAGACTTCATCTCACTAGACCATTTAACCATGGTTAAAGTTATTAACTGGCTAATTTAATCATTATTCATGCGTCAAGTCCGAGCTTAATATTGTGGCTAAAGATACATACCACCATATCTCAAAGATTTTACCATGGATAAATTATCTGGTTAAATTAACCATTCATTTGCAATTTAAAACCCAAACAAGTGCATATACACAAAACATTGGCTGAGGCTCTGTCTGTGGCTTCACTTGTTGTGTTTACCGGGATAAAAGTAAATCGTTGCACATGTATTTTAAGCAATATTGGTGTGCAATTTGTTAAAGCAAGATTTATGTGTATAGCCAATAGAGTCAAAATTCTTGGTTAAGTTAAACAACCATCGAAGTGTAAACTATTTATAGCGAAAAGAAATACCAAGCTATTTTGCTTTGGGAAGACGCTGCTGTTTACATAAAAAATGAGGCGAGGCTCTCGATCTTGAGTTTATATATTTGCCAAAATTATTGACATCGCCCCTTACTCTTTGATGTACCTGGAAGTATAGCCCTTTATTTCTATGTATAATTTACCATTCATCTCAAATCGGCAAAAATGATTGCTATTAAAATAACTTTTTTTTCCACCGTTGGAGTAAAATCTCTGGGTTAAAATTTATTTGTATGTGGGCTAACCATGGCTAAATCCTCTAGTGAAATTCCAGACTAATTCATTGTGTATTTCTTAATATCATACTTAGACGAATAGACTACCAACGAAATAACGAAAACGAAGCACATGTAATTCCAAGAGTGACCATACCGTAGTTTCTTCTCGGTCTAGGTTTTGTGGTTTGTCAAGCACGCTGTCATTACGTATATAGGAAATTAAGAAATGTGGAACTTTGAATGTTCGTTAAATAGTGGGTACTCATACGTTTGTAAATGCAGGTTTTTTTGCAATGACTGATTGGTTTTAAATTACCCTATTAACACTATGTTGGGGTAAGCGTGCGGCCGTGGGAGTAGCATTTAGCAATATAGAATCTCAAATCTCAACTCAACTCTCAAGAAGAACTCAGCCCTGTCAAAAAATATTAATTTATATTTTGAAATCAACTTTTAACTGGATTACATGACATAATTTATATATCTGAAGTCAAAAAAGGAATACATAAAGTCATTAACAAGTATTATAGCCTTGCAAACTTACTGCCAACTGGATTTACTAGTTCCAGATACTAAAGATGGGAAATATACATACGTGTGGTCCAAATGAAGCCCTAATTGTTTCAGGTTAGATATTTACGAGTGTGTATATACGAAATGGGGGGAGAAGCTGCAGTTAATGGTAGACACATCCATAACAATTTTAACAGATAGCGCTTGTGTAAATTTAATTTGTCCTAGAATTAAATCTAGTTTTCCAATTACTGGAAGCTTATGTGATCAAAGAGAAAGTGCAAGCTTAAAACAGTCACGGTAGAGCTGAGGAAACCGCGGAAATGCTCGACGCGGATACTATTGACATTCAGTTAACTATAGTAACGTTTGGATGTTTGAAATTACCTGACCATTTTTATGATTCGGGTGAAAACCCGACTTACCGGTTGGTATCAAATTTTTCTGACAAGGTAAGTCAGAAACTTTCGAATAAATAGTAGAAAAGTAGGGGAAACTGCATGGTTTTAGTCCTACTTGTCAAGCGAGATATTGTTTTCCCGGAAATGGAGCTTATTTTTCAAGTTTTAGTAAAACTTATGAATCAAACCTGGACAGTTTATGTGATACGGAACAGGATCAACCGAATTTGAATGGGTCAAATAATTTCAAAATTCCGATAAGGGTCTCTGTTGAGTGAAAGGAGGGATATTGTTATTTCCTCAGCTCTTGTTTACGTATAGCGTTGTTCATCAACTTGTAATTTTGTGAAATTTTCATTTAGAGTACAAACTTTTGTACTTTTTAGTATTTTTATTTTTAGTTTTGCCATTTTTGTAATGCTCTAAATAGATGACTTTAAATCTCCTGTTTTTCGCATCCCAATTTTATGGAATTGCTTTTCATTCTTATTCTTGCGTAACTGCATAAGGTACTATAATTCGTTTGTGTGTACTGTATAATATATTAATCTGAACATTGGAACATTTAAACAGGTTATTCGTATTAATTCCTCCCGATAAGTTCCAGTTAAATGGAAGTTATTGTTAATTTTTCATCTTTGCCTATTAACAGGAGGGTGTTTCGGTGCCACCAAGAAAAGGACCATTGTTGGTAATTGGGCATGGGCCTGGTGGATGGTTACTGATGTACAAAGGTTGTCTTTAGAGGTTAGTAGCTAATATTTAAGATTTGCAGTAGAGAAAAAGTATTATTAGCTTTCGAGATTTGGACAAGCACTAGTAAATTATTTGTTAGTTGATGTAGATAGTCCTTTAATGTGCTTGGTCAAAGTTGTCATCGAGCTGTGTTACAAACTTTGCAGCCTATACTTTCGGAAAAATGATGAATCAGTACCTGTCTTAGTTTTTTTTACTCTGCTCCAACTTTTCCAATTGAACAAAAATTTATAATAATTCCTGCCTCACAAATAATTCAATACATTTAATTTGCGATGGTGGTTGGAGGTTGTGTCCTGTGTGTATTTTAATTTATAATGTAATCTTCCTGTCAAACTGGTAATGCTGCACTATTTTTCAAATGGTGCCTGCAGAACCAAACAAAAAATTTTAAGGCGGATGTACAAACACAACTGTTTAAAGTTTTAAGTACAATAATGCTGTTGTTTGCCCATCTAATTTAAAGCTAGATATTTTCCTTGCGCATTTAAAATCTTTGGTGCAGCTACGTTTAGGTCACCGAAAAATGCATCAGGCACTCAATTTTATTATCAACATTGAATAGATTATGACATGAGCCCACATTATGGATGCAGGTTATACAATGATGAAGATGTTTTAATATCTTTTTTGATTGAAAGGTAATGACGGTAATTCCTAAGTGCGAGCACGTGGAAACTGCTCATGGCGTACCCCTAACTGTCACCGGAGTTGCACAGATTAAAGTAATGAGAGCGGACGACTTACTACGAACTGCCGCTGAACAATTTCTTGGTGTGCCTGTCAACCAGTTGAGGTCAACTGTCAATCAAACGTTGGAAGGGCATCTGAGGGCGATATTAGGTAAGTACAGTTTCATTCTCAAATTCAGTTTTCTCACCTTACTTCTGTACTGTTGGACAGTTGGACCGATCGGATATTTTAATTTGTGAGTCATACATACACTAGAAGTCAAACAGTACAATTGTCAAATATTATTTGTGAAATATATTTTGGGTGACTCATATATACTTTCCTATACGCGTTTGAGTTGCAATTTATTTTATTGAAAACAGTTGAGATAATGAAGACCATAATTCAATCGCGCAGATGCTGGTACATTTTTGGTACAATTATCATAAACGTTGGTAACAAATAACTGGTACGTGATTTATAACAGGAAGGAAGGATTAAGTTCGTATGTATTACTGGTACTACACACATTACGTACGTATATTACATATTTGGCAGGTTGATTGTTAACAAAAACTATAAACTACAAAACAGGAAACTTAATCGTTCTCTTTGGAATTTGGAACTATTTGTTTCAGAACATTCACATAAATATAATATTTGAGCGTTTATAATAATGCTACACACTACTTAATAGCATAAGAACAATAATTTTTAGGCACGCGTTGAGACTCCATAATCTTCTTTGATTAAGTCAGCTGCTTTCTCACCGATCATGATGCAAGGAGCATTTGTATTTCCGCTAACTAGAGTAGGCATTATGGATGCATCCGCAACTCGTAGATTATGAACTCCGTATACCTGCAATCTGTGGTTCACAACAGCCCCTGGATCCGTTGCCGGTCCCATTTTACATGTACCAACGGGATGGTAAATTGTGGAAGTGTAATGTCGAACGCAACATTCCCAGTAATCGTCAGTCCATGGGCCAAACTGTAAGCATTGAGGGAAGGGTATGCTATGAAGTTTTGCCCCGAATCTTTGCATCGCTTGAGTTTGTGCGTGAGCCATGGCAAATTTTATCCCTTCCACAATTCGCTTCACATCAATAGGCTCGTATAAATAGTTTGGAAAGATATATGGCTGCAAAAAGGGATGGGAGCCTCGAAGTCTTATGAAACCTCTACTAACCGGGCGGAGTAAGACCGGTAGGGCTGAGTACGTTTCCCTGAACGAAAGCACTTTGTACACAGTATCCCATAAGAAATTGTTTAATCCTAAACATGGATATAGAAACAATTGTATTAATAACACGGGGATTAATATTCTGTAGTTCAGGTAGCAGTGAAGTGGTTAAAGCAAGAGTTCAGTTATGCTTTTTGTTGTTAGTCTTATTAGTTCTTAAGTCATACCTAGTGCGCCTTTAAGGACGTTCCCGCCGTCACTAGAAACACTAGCAGGTATAAAATGGAACTGGATATCCGGCCAGTCTATAGAAGTATTGGAATATCTGAAACAGAAACATTTATGGCCATTCAGTGAACTTTTCTCGTAAATCCTTTTTGTTTGTTATCAACTGGCATTACTCTCGTAACTAGTAGATTTTTATGACTCACTTGGTGTGAACGAAAGCGAGCGTTTCCACACCTCCAAGAACTGTCATAGGTCCGCTACCTTCAGCATAGAATCTATATACTGCTTCTAAATTTTGATATCTTGGCTCCACCAAGGAAACAGGTTGATCCACCGTGAAAACCAAACCACCAAAACCAATATGATCTTGAAGATTATCCCCAACCGGCAGATCCTATGCTGTCCACATGGAAAGAAATTGTGTTGATTTCATAGTAATAGTATAGGGGTTAGGGGAACGTTTCAAAAATTACAAACTTCCCAAACGCCTAATTCAATATCTTGACGCTTTTTTGTGCAACAAAATTTAGAAAGCAATAATAATTATAAGCAAATGAAAACTTTCATTGGATTGATAATTACGACTACGACGATCAATATAGTGCAGGATTATTGTGACTTTGTACATGACAATTTTAAAGTGATATAAGAGTCTACACGTACTTGAATAACGGGAATACCGACGTCTGTTAAGTGTTGGGATGGCCCAATGCCCGAGTGCATTAGTAATACCGGTGACATGACTCCACCAGCCGAAACAATAATTTCTTTATTAGCACGTATTAACCGAGGTCTTCCACGATGGTATGCTGTAACACCCCAAGCTCGCCGAGAGACTGGGTCGATATGAATTTTAGTTACGTGAGCATGTATGGCAACATGAAGATTTGGCCGTAGTCGAACTGGTCGAAGGAACGCACGAGAAGAGCTACAGCGGGACCCTCTTCGGATTGTCCCCTGTGCGATCATAAAACCAGTTTGGAATTCGCCGTTAATATCACGATTATCATATCCTAGCTCCATTCCACCTTGAACAAATGCGGTGGCTAATGGCGTTCTCCACGGTGCTTCCTGAACTGTCAACGGACCACCAGCAGAATGCCATTCCGTTCCAGCCAAATATGGATTTCTGTTATCTTCAGATTTCTATTGGTACAATGGAATCACAACAGTTTTAGTGTAAAGTCCGATTTCTTAGTTATATTATTTTGGCCGGGTATTTTAGCATATTCCCAAAGAAAATTTGATTGTATTTATTAACCTTAAAGTAGTAGAGAGTTTCAGCTGAATTCCACCCTGGATTTCCCAAAGCTTCCCAATGATCATAATCATGTTTGTTGCCTCGGACATAAAGCATGTAATTTAGCACAGATGAACCTCCTAAAACTCTCCCTCTCGGCCAGTTCGACCTAAAAATTTCAAAGTTATCATGTTGACTTCCCTGACGAGTCACTAGAATAGGAAAAATATATTGAAAGAACCATACTCTTTCAAATTACTTTTTTTCTCAATGATTTCATTTGTAATTTAAAGTAAACATGACACACGACACATAGCAATTGTTGGGTTACAATAACTCTGCTACCAACCTGCCTCCTTGAAGTCCTAAACAGGCTGTGGGCATTGGTTCAGTTTTAAATTGCCAGTCCACTGTTGATAATTGAAGATAAGCAGCCAGTGCTGGTGCATTTGATATAGCTTCTGGCTCATCACCACCAGCTTCAAGTAATAGCACACGCCAACTGGGAATTTCACTTAAACGACTAGCTATCACAGCACCTGTAAAAGCAATTGTATTGTTAAATCTAACTGTGTTGTCGTTGGCATATCGGCAATTTTTGATGTATCCCCGAGTTATTCCGGAAAATTCCCTTTGTATTATTATAAAAGTTGATGAAATCTCGGAAATAATTCTGATTGGCTTTGCGGTAAATTTTAATAAAAACATTCAGGAAATTGTCCATACCTGCACTTCCTGCTCCAATCACTATAAAATCGTAGGCTAAATCTATTTCAGCAACTGTAATAGGCCTCCCTTCGGGATCAAACATTTCATAGTAATGATACCCTAGGAAAGCTAAAGGTATCGGAAGAAGCCAAAGGGCAAAGATGGCTAGTAGGCCCATTGGATTATCCGAAGATAGAAAAAATTAGTGCACATTAGTACCAGCTCTCCTACTCGTAGGAACCTGAGAGAGAACTCAATGTTGGAAGTATATAGATGTATATAATAATTATTAGCAATGGCAAAAAAATACTCTCACGCCATTAATCACACATCGCACAACGAGTACACCGCTAATTGCGAAACTATGAGCGAACTGCACCGTTCTTTCAGCATATTGTCAGCGATTTTTTCCACTTCTTCATTTTTGAAATAGCTATTTGTTTAAACTCCTTCTAAGTCGATTCATAGCTTAAGCAAATACAAACACTTCACTGCACCACACATTTAATATGAAAAAAGGCCGAAGGAAGACTTCAAGCACGTATCCCCTTATTCCTTGCCGGGGCTCATGGTTGTAGGTAATTTAAATTTTAAGAAGAAATGTCGTGCATAAATTGTTTCACCTCTTCGATCTATAGGGCTCCTATGGTCGTATAGTAAACTGATTTGGGAAAACAAATGACACGTTGAGGTTTTTGTCTGTATATTCAGTACATCTCTCTTTGCCCTTACTCGTGTAGTGCAACGGTGTGAATGTTTTGAATTCTATATCATGATTTTTGCAAATCTAAGTTAAGGGAGAGAGAGAGATATCTTTGCGGTGATGCACATGAGAGAAGTGTAGAAACCTGACTGAATTCTTGCATCCCTGTACATACATGTTTTTGTGGAAAGAAGCTTTGCTGCAGTAAAACCAAGAATATTAGACCGTGCTTAATAAGTACGTCCGACAAGGAAATGCTTTAACTTCAAGTTTGTGTATATGTGGGATTAACATGCGAAATTTTATCCACATCCCCTGAGTCAGTAAGTGTAGAAATTCAAGAGTTTCCCTTCTTTTTAGCTGTGAGTTCTGCACATTGTGCTCACTTTCTTGCATTTAATATAGTAGCCTGGGCAATTCTGTATCGATAGGTGAGGCTCATTAAGTGGAAGCTCTTTGCCTCTTTATCTATCCGGTGTGACTTCAATCCCATGTGAATGTTCATGTCTCCCTGGTTGCTCCCGTTATTATATGCCTTAGGTATCACAAATTTTAATGATAATATCTAATTATTTAAGAGATGAGTGTATGAGTTTACAGTAGTCATTTACTGAAAATCGTAAAAGATAACTCAATTCTTGACACTTTTTGTTTGTCTTGTGACTTGTTACCATTTTTCTCGAAGATTTTGTTTTTTACTTTTGCACTTCCAACCCTTTAGTATAATGAAGTCCAAAGTCCACTAAAACGTTTACGCAAACCTCATTTTTGTACACTTGAAAAATTATTGCAAACTTACGACCCCCTAATATGTTATTCTATTCTGCTAATTCTACGGTCGTAATCACTGCGAAAAGCTGTGTGGAAAATCTTTGCAAAATGGATGATGCAAAATTCTAATTTGGTTCCGTGACAAACAGCAATCCTCAACAATAGCTGTCATTGTAACAGTAGCCGTGCAGTAATTTGTGTAGGGTAGTAACTTTTATCCTGGTGGGATCTAGGTTTAACATTGTAAGTCGTATATATATATTATGCATTCGTTACTGTCAGCTGTTCAGTGTTTACTGTATAACATTGGAATAGATTTACCTGACATTGAGGCTGCACAATAAATGGTGTGAGTTTAAAAGAGTGAATGAGTGGAACTGTATGGGGAGCATAAAAATTTTGAGGTGGAACGTAATTTTCTCTTAGCTTTATATATTGCAATGGAATTGCAATGATTGCAGGGATTTTCCGTGCGTAAATGGGCTTGGGCCGGAGTTGGTCGTAAGTCCTTATTCCTCAAATGTCAAGATGATGTAATACAATGCATAAAGAGTTAAAGAGTGTTTTTTGTTGAATGATAAAAGATCGAATCACCCGACATATTTTAGTGTTACATGTTAATGTTTCTGTCTCAAAAGCTGCTGCCAGCTAATAGGTGGACGCAGCCACAGCATGTGCATATTCTGCCCACAAACTTGTTATATTTTGTTGAAGCATTGGTTGCATATTAGGTCGGTACTTTTATTACATTGCACATAAGTTTTTGACAGTCTGCGGATTATTTGATTTCCACAGGTACATGTAGGCAATTTAAAATGTCTGTGAATGTTTCCTGTTGTACTTATTGTTAGGTATATAAATATTTTCGTGTACATAATTACTCCAGGCTCTCTTTGCAACGATAATGTATGTATATTTTTCCTGTTTAAGTTTCAATTTGCATTTTTGAGGGCATTGGTCTTTAGTGTTCGGTTATGGTCGGACTTGATTTCATATTCTAGGTTCATTCAGCACCAGCACAATATCAGCGGGAATAGTAGATAGAAGTTAGAAGTTAGTAGTAGTATAGTAGTAGAACACAGACAGTTACTATACACAGACATAGAGAACAGGTATTTCAACTAGCAGTATAAGACAGAGTGGCAAGATTTTGCTTATAAAGTCAGAGGCCGGCAATGCAACAGCAAGAAACCAGATTGGGAACTCCGTCGTACTCTCCGCATGACATGTAATCTTCTAATCTTGAAGAAAAATGGACAACTCGTGTATGTGAGTGTATGTTTCTGACGGAATGAGTACTATTCCCCAAGAATCAAACTCTTTGTATAATCGCATCCAACAAGTTACTTAAGCCTCAAGTGTTTCCTTCATTCACTACGAAAGTATACGCAAGTTTGAGGTGTATGTATTGACGTACACCTCAAGTGTTTAAACTTTTATTTTTTTCCTCAGTATTATACCGTCTGCGGTGTCTGCGGTTCACGTAGTAAAGAGAGGTGTTTCCCCATGCACTAGAGCTTTGCAAAACTTGATGTTGATGATGAAAGAGGTGAAGAGCATTGAATATAAAGCAGAATGGTCAGGAAGACTTTGGCCGAGTAAACATATACGCAACAATTGCATACTTACCTATATGTTAAAACCTATATGTTAAAGCAATTAATGAATGAATGCTCTTTTACTCTACCCTATGCTGGTGAGCGGTTACTATTGTTGTTTGGATAACGAAAAATGTGCCTTTTCCTTGGTAGATTTGTGACGCTACCAGGCTTTGCTCTTTCCCGTGGTAAAAGCTCCTCGGTGCCCCAAGACCATTCTGGGCGTCATAATGATTTCACTGGTTTGACGTAAGTACTACTATTAGGATAATGCCACGAATCAGTGAATAGTGAAAGACCTTTGGTACTTCATATTTATTTGCTCAACGTTCTGGTTGTACGAACGGTATTAGCCCGTAGTGCTGCCGTCGAGGTTTTTGTTACTAAAAAATTAAGTTGATTCAATTTGCACTAAAAACGCTGGTTGTTGTTTGTAAATGCAATTGTAAATAACCAAAGGATCCTTATTTAAAGATTCAGAGACGTAAAGATATGCAGTGATATTCAGAAGGGCTACAACTGTAATCTCTAATATTAATTGCGTATAAATTATGTTGAGGATTAGACTCGGATATAGACTTGTTTGGCGTTGTGTTATTTTTGTTCATAGTATTTGCTACAATGCGAGTAGGCACTATGTACTTCTTGTCAGGATGGTGCTATAGAAGAATTTCAGTGGAAGGTACTTACCCGTATTTTAGAAGTACAAATAGTACTGTTCTCCTGCACTTGAGGGTTCGTTCAATATGAGATGATATCACAAATTATAGTGTGGGTAAAGAGTAAAGAAGCATGCATATGTGACAAGAGATGAAAAGAAACGAAGACAGGAGTAAAAGGAAATACAGTACAAGAGAATTAAAAGTAGTTTGAAACACTTCGAGTCGTTTGTGTATGGTCTGTAGTGCATGGAAGACAGAATATTAGTCATGCAGACCTGTTGCATTCGAATTTGCAATGTTTTTGTCTCACGAGTTTTGGTGTTCTGTTCCACCAGCTGATGGTTGTAATTACTCACTGTCCACATAATACAGTAGTCAAAAGTCAAGGTAAACTGTATATGAGTATCGAACTGTCAACTCCACCTAAGTCAAATCCCTGAGCATTTCTTTTCCACTCTCTTTGTCTCTCATTACGTGTATGTAGTTCTGTTTGGTGCCTGAATGATTTCAACTTAAAACGTTAACAGGAAGCAATTAGTTTTCCGAGCCTGTTCATGTTTCTAAGAAGTTTACTTGCTCATCCAGTCAACTTGTGTTTTTGCATGATTCAAAAGAATTCATTGCCTTTTGTGAAAATGGGTGTATTAATGTTTTCATTTGGTACTCTCGTTGAGTACAGTTGTACACCTGCACCACATAATCTGGTTTTTCAGGAGATCTCTGATTTCAAAAGTGCTGAGGGCTGAGAGATGCAGAAGAGCGAGGATTAATTTGATATGATAATGATAATAATTTATTAGTGTATTGCGATTAATTTACGGAGCATAGGTTACTGTCTGCTGAATTCTGTTTTTATTAAACAAAATTGAGTTGGCATATTGTCAACTGCTCCGCACAGTTATGAGGCGCTTTTATGCCACCGCCAGCACCTGCCTGCATAATGTACAAGCGTTACTGAAACTTGATTAATTTATTTGGAGATGAGAGAGAGAGGATTACAAAAATTGTCCAAAATTGTGTTATTCATGTATTTCTTATTAATGTTGCTTAAAATGTGTGTTTATAGATTGATTTTATTTGCTTTGTAGGTACGCTCACCGTGGAAGAAGTTTACAAAGATCGGGACCAATTTGCAGGGTTAGTAAGAGAAGTGGCGGCACCAGATGTTGGTCGAATGGGCATTGAGATTCTGTCGTTTACTATCAAAGATGTATTCGATGATGTGGATTACTTAAGTTCTTTGGGAAGAGCTCAAACTGCTTTGGTTAGACGGGACGCTGACATTGGGGTTGCTCAGGCGAATCGTGATGCTGGCATTCGGGCAAGTGTTTTTGCTGCAAAAAATTGTAGATGATACTGCCTGAGTAGGCAGTGTACGAAGTTAAACCTTATTAGTAAACATTTTCATTGGTTCAGAACGGTAAAATGTGCATATTCGGTCAGGAAGGGTAATAATACCAAAAAATGCATTTCATAGCAAGGTGTCTTCATGAATTTTGATTGTGAATTTAAATAAACTTGATTAACCTAACCGGTTAAGTTTCCTGGCTAGACTCAAAGGACACCAACCTGATCTACTGTTTCTACCACCACCACCAAAATTTATGCTATAATTTTGGTTTACAACAATGACACTGAATTTATATTTTTAAACCTCTAAAACTGGAGTTTAACGCCCGAACCGAGTCAGTAACACATATCTGAAATCATTGGTGGGTATCGGGACCGCAGCTTAGGTTGGTTGGAGGCATTTTTTGTAGTACTTTCAGAGCCTGACCGGGAAACTAGAAATCGTGTTACAATTTTTTGGGTGTATATTTATTTAATTATCTTCAGTTGCTTTTGACCCTACTGAATTCACTCAAAAAATTATTTTGTACAATTCATCATTAAAGCTGATAACTGAATGCGTTACTTGCAGGAATCTGAATGTGAGAAAGCAGCCATGGATGTGAAGTATTCGACCGACACGAAAGTTGAAGATTGCTTGAGATTATTCAAACTGCAACAGGCAGCTTTTGACAAAGAAATCAATACAGCTCAGGCAGAGGCACGGCTTGCTTATGAATTATCTGCAGCGAAAATCAATCAAAAGCTGAAACAGGAGGAAATGGCTGGCGATGTAATTGAGAGAAGAAAATTAGCTGAAGTGGAGGAACAAGAAGTTCAGAGGAAGGAGCGTGAATTAGTAGCATCCGTTAAATTACCAGCTGAAGCAGAAGCTTTCCGCCTTCAAACTCTAGGTTGGCTAAACAAATGAGGATTTTTTGTTAATTTTAGATCATATCGTGGACTAATTATATACGAATAGCAAATAAATATTATGATAAGGTTATCATTGTATGTGAAGCCCAGAATATTTTAAGGTCATTTTTAAACATTATTGTCTGCTCCTCGTTATAGCGGAAGGTAAGAGAACAGAAACGCTGGAGGTGGCTCGAGCTGAAGCAGAAAGAATTCGGAAGATAGGGCAAGCAGATGCTGAAGCCATTTCGTTCATTGGAAAATCCCAAGCTGAAGCTATGAAATTGAAAGCTGCCGCATACGCCAATTATGGATCTGCTGGAGTAAGCTTGTCACTAATAGCTAATAATGCTCATGTAATATGCGATAATCTGAATGATTTTAAAAACCTGAATTTTCTACCTTGGCTATTTAGGTCACTGCCATGATAGCCCAAAGCTTGCCACAAATTGCAGCTGAAGTTTCTGCACCGTTGTCTAAAGTTAGCGAAATCGTAATTATCGGTAGCAATAAAGGTAATACTCAGAAGTTGTAACACATTAACTATTAACCGCTGCCGTGCAGGTTTAAGTAATTCTTTAAAAAAATTCTGATTTGTCAATTTTTAGATGGAGGGAATGGTTTGGTAGGAGAACTGGTGAAAACGGTTGGATCGTTAAATCCTGCTCTGAAGTCATTGACGGGAATTGATTTAGCCGCCGCCGTCGGACAGAAGTTGCAGCCAGGTAGTGCGGATTCAACATCCCATGGTCATCGAGCTTCAGAGAAATCTACTCGAAAATGACCACAACCACACCATCACCTTGTCATGCCTCGGCTCTGCTAGGGTTGAAGGCGTTGTTACACTTTTTTGATGAATTATGCTTCGTTATCCGTGTACATGCTTTATTAGTCAGTGTTTATGACTTACCGGAATCGGAGAAGTCGCTTAATTAGTTTCAAGAATGATTTTCGTGCGAGAGCAAAGTATTTTTACTAACTGTCTCGATACCATGGAAAATTCAAAATTGTTTTAACTGCCACAGTCATGCAGTCATGCCATTATTCTCATCCTCAACCCCTTATTTTTAGCGTGAATGATTAGGTGTCCTACGAGATGACATGTTCAAGCATGGTTATCTTGTCAAAACTTTGTTCTGTGTAAATAGGCTGCTTAAAAGCTATTTTCATTTTAGCTTTTGCAGCGCATTTTGTTGCCACTGACCTCAAGTCAAAACTGATAGCTTTATTGTTTACAGGTTGGGTAAGAATTTAGAAAGCGTAGATCATTAAGATTTTATTCTAAACTTAAAGTAGTTAACTTTGTCCAAGCTTAATTAGCTAGTGATTGTTTACGCTAATTCCGACAAGGTATCGATTCATATTCTTGGTCGCAATATTTATACAGAAGTTGCCATTACATCTGTTATTATTTTCCTATGGTAAGGGTTAAGATTTTCGATTTTAAAAGTATTCTATGTGCCTAAAAATAGCTGATTCTATGAACCAACTTATATGCGACGTAAAGCAAAGTCATAATATTTATGCGAACGAAAACGACTTAATTACTTGTATTAAATGCTTAAAAAACAGAAAAATTAACTTCCGGTAAACTGCAAAGGATCGGAATACACAGCGCGTAATAATAATACAGTACTGTGAGTCCAGTCTGTGACATTAACTATTAAAGTTTGTACTGCAAAGGTTTTTATATGGAAAATCTTTGCTTACAAAGTCAAGTCTATTCATTTACGGAAACATATATTAATGTAATTCGAAAGCTTTCAACTCTTCTCTAGTAATATAGTCCGAGTGTAAATTATATGTACAATGTACAACTATTTAGAACTCGTGATTTTTGTAATTTGTCATGTTTGCGTTATAAAAACTGAAAATCGTCCGATGTCTTGTGATGTAAATATAGTATACACTGTGTGTGTCATATAAACTCGTGCAAAAGTATGGGAGCCAACATGTTGATACCTTAAGTAAACTACTTGTAAGATAATAGCGCTTGCACGGCACGGCAAAATAATCCGAACAAGAGTATAGTGGAGAAAATAATCTTATGGTCCCGGAGGACCGATGGGTTTCTATTGAGATGCTTAATTGAGCATGATTTTTTTATGTTATCCTGCTAGTTACTTTGTCAGTTTATCACCGTATGTAAAATGTCTTCACGCTGTGTTTTACGTCTTCACTTTTTATGTTTTGTCTTGAAATGCACTGTAATGATTGTACGTCAAGGTTTTTTATCCTTGGTGTTGGCAATCGGTAATCATTGTTATTGTTCCTTGTTCCTATAGAGTATTATTTTTCCTCCAGAATTATTATGATTTGAAACGAAAGTACTTTCATTTTTGCAGTACGGATACAAGGGCAGGGGCAAGAAACCAAAAAAACTGTTTTATCCTACACATATAAAAGTGTGAATAATTTTTATTTTTTTGGGACACGTTTTGTTAATGAAAAGTTTTTCTTGAATTGAAGTTGACTAATTTTTGACATTATACAAAGCAATAAATGAGTTGCTGCTTAGGCAGTCAAATTTGTTTAAGTGAGAACCTCAAACACCTGCATTAGTTATGTATTAAATAAATTTTAAATCACCTCGCGAATAGAAGGAAATCAGGGAATGTATTTTGAACACAATTTCGTTAGTCCCCAAATTACCTAGAATATTGAAATTCAATACATGATATTCAAATTAATCTCTTAATTGTTTTTTTGGATAGTCTTTATGACGTACTCTGGATAATAATTGTTTATTATCTTTCGCTCTAGTTTAACTTGAAGCCAATTAATATGCCAGATTACAGTCCTGATTAGTCACATTCATGTGTGTGCCGGACTCACATGTAATCACTGTTGGTTCCATGTATTGTTAATGGAACTTTCATGGAAGTAAAATGAAATTAGATGTAGGTTAAAGTTTTGAATTTTTCTCATATGTACATATATGTCCTCGGTAAATTAGATCGTGTACTCCTAACATCCCAACCGACATTCACAATATCACAATATTCACATTACAATTATTTATAAAAATTATTTTGTTTGTACTTGATAATCTAATGTCGGTTTATCCGGTTTTATAAATATTTTTTCCGCACCACATCGACACAGCTTCAAATCCTATATTTAAATTTAAGGAATTTTTACAACTTATGTACATCGCCTAATAATCAACAGTACAACATAAGCCAATTGATACAGTATAAATATATCGGGAGCAGGCTGAATGAAGCGAAAACTTTTTCAACTATAGTCTTCAGCTACTCCTTTCACTTGAATGCATTTACCTCAAAACAATTTCAGTCAACGATTTTAAGCCAAGAAAAAAGAGCATTTTATTTTAGCCTAAAACTTTTAAACGCGTGGAGTTAAAAGCTATCCCAAGCTAATTTTGGTAAAAAACAATTTTGTCAAGTATTAGGCTGAAAAATATTTGGTTAAATATATGGCTGAAAGAAATTGGGTGGACATGTTTTTGGTACATTTAGCCTAAACGCAGACAAATCATTACTCCTACTCGTACTTATATTTTCATATTTTTTCATTGCCAGACAAATAATACTGTTTATAAGTTTAACATTGTTCAATTATGATGCCTACATAAATAACCCAACTGTCATTTCGAAGAATTTTATCATAGACTAGTGAATAGTAACTTTCAACATTGTTCAATTATGATGCCTACATAAGTAACCCCACTGTCATTTTGAAGAATTTTAACATAGACTAACTAGTGAATAGTAACTTTTTTAACTTACTATCATATTTGTCTCCTTGAGAGTACGAAATCTTTTAGTGCGAATATTGTTTGGTCTTCAGTTAAGTTGCCCATGTTGCTATATTATTCAGGAGATATTCTGTATATCCATGTTTCAGGAAATGGGACTATGAACTTGTGGCCTACATGTATTTATCTATTATGTAATGATAATAAATCTATTCAAAGCAGCAACCTACTTCGACTAAAAAATCATTCACAAGTCATGCAAAAAAAGTAATCATGATTAACCGTAACCTTACACAAATCACCGGGAAAGTAGATTTATTAGTGAACTTACATAATTCTTTTTAAAAATAATTCTTAAGTAGTTCCTGTTCGCAAATAAACCAAACAGCTCAGATTTATCAAACCAGATAATTACAATGACTATTGCATCTAGTAACAGGAGTTCTTAAACAACATATCTACGTTCTAGGAAGACAAAGACAGAATAAACTATAATATTGCAGGACGGCAAATTACTAAAACACAATGTAACAAACACATGTCACCGTAAAATCTAGAAATATACAAGTACCGATAAAGGAAATAGATTCACATCAATAGTGGGGGTGGGGAGAATGCGTGAACACACTCCACCGAAGTACTTCCATTTCTAAGTCCCAATCAAAGTATCAAAATACTCAAAAAGGGTTTTACAAGACCTTTCGTAGCATAAATTAAAAATCCAGTACACTGAATACACACACATTACAGCATCGTAAATGTTTGGAGCTTTAGCAACTTGTTTTCCCTCGCAGAAAACAGAAATTCTGACCCCCTCGCTACCATAAATTCCACGAATATCAATGGTAGGCGTCGTTCTGGCAAATGCAGGTTTACCCTTTAATAAATAAAATTCAGGCAGTGACAACAAAAGCCTATTGACTATAAAAACAACTCAAATCATTAATAATCTTTTCTCACCTTTTCTCTCATCTTGTACAGTACACCGTTCAATTTCCCATTCATTTTGTCAAAAGCAACACACATGATTTGCATGTCTCGCAGTAACTCTTGACAAGGAAGCGTAAAAATTAGAAATCTGGTATATACTAAGCGCAAATACGAAGACGTACCTATCTATACCTTGTGAGGGTGACTTCTCATAAGTTTCACTAGCCAATTGAAGAAGTGGATCCGGCCACTGGGAATATTTTGTTCGAGACATTTCGTAGGTGACCTCCAGATCCTTTGACAGTTTGGAATCAAGCTCTTCAAAACTTGCTCTTTTAAAGAGCTCAAATTCCCTTTTCAGCTAATGCAAAAATCCAAACATTACCTAAAATAAGTGAGAACGTGTTTTGTGATACGATGATTTGGTAACATACGATTTGGGAAATTTGAAGCGCTGGAAACTCTGCGAACATGAGTTTGACGTCCGGAGTATTTTCATACAAATATTTTCGATAAGGGAAAGTTTCTCCCATAGCCATCATAAGGGTTGAAACTGGAGGACTGGCCTCTACCATGAGGTCTTTCATTAGCTCCATTGATTGTGCAATTGATGAAGTCAGGGTCGGATTTGACTTTACCCGTGCCTATGTTATGCACGAGTAAAGGGCAAAAATAATAATTTTCCTTTTAAGATTAAAGTACGTATGGAACCTTTTGTCAGAAAATTTAATCAAGCAAAAATTAAACATGGTTTACTAACTGGTTTCTGAAAATTACTCTCGAGTTTTCTGTCTTTCTTGGGTTTTGTCTTCCCTTGAGCTTTTTTAATTTTCTTTGGCTCACTCTCATGCAAAGGCGCTTTATTTTTAGGTTTCCTCTTCTTTGGAGGCTTAACAGAATTTATAGGGGACGAGTCACGCGAGGGATGGTCTTCTGAGCGGTCAATTCTACGCGATTGCCATTCCTCATCTGACGTTTCCCTTGTCTTCTCCTGCCCACGATCTTCTCGTTCTCTGTCACTCTTATTTTTAGATTTCCTCTTCTTCGGAGGCTTAACAGAATTTACAGGGGACGA